>QXTE01000081.1:1785253-1796793 GCA_003942145.1 Platysternon megacephalum | reverse complement strand
CCCCTGCTCCAGCTGCCTCCTCCGCGAGCGTGCCGCCGCTTCCTGTTTCTCTCCCCTCCCTCCCTGCCCAGCGAAACAGCTGTTTTGCGGCGCAAGCGCTGTGGGGGAGGGGAGAGAAACAGGAAGCGGCGGCGCGCTCACGGAGGAGGCAGCTGGAGCAGGGGAACTTCTCCATGGGTGCTCAAATTTGCCGCGCTAGGCCTAGGCCTTGTCGGCCTAGGCGATAATACGCCGCTGCTCTCCCCTATGCCGGGAAGCCCTTGCACTGTGGGACTTGTGTGGAGTACTCGATCCTCCTGCAGGCATCATACCTCCCAAGAGTGCAGAACGAGCTGGCGGACAGTCTCAGCTGGACCTTCCACGGCCACAAGTGGTCCCTCCAGCCGGATGTGGGGAGCTCAATCTTCCGTATCTGGGGCTCTCCCCTGATAGACCTGTTCGCCACCCGTGGCAACAGGAAATGTCAGCTATTCCGCTCCCTCATGAGTCACAGTCCGGGATCCATCGCGGATGCCTTCCTCCTCCCACGGGGGGGCCACCAGCTCTATGCTTTTCCATCAATTCCGCTGGTCCACAAGGTGCTCCTCAAGATCCGCAGGGACCGGGCCCAAGTCATACCGATAGTGTCGGCGTGGCCGCGCCAGCACTGGTTCACATCGCTCCTGGGAATGTTCGTAGCAGCACCGCTCACTTTACTGCTGGTCCCGGCTCTGATCACGCAGGACCGTGGCCGACTCCTGCACCCGAATCTAGAGTCGCTCCACCTCACGGCCTGGATGCTCCATGGCTAAACACCGCGGAGCTGTCATGCTTGGATCAAGTTAGATCAATTCAGACAAGTCCTCCTTGGTAGTAGAAAGCCTTCCACCAGGGCAACGTACCTTGCCAAGTGAAAGAGGTTCTCCATCTGGGTGGAGCAACGCAGTCAGTCGCCGTTGCTCGCCCTCATATCGTTCATACTGGACTACCTCCTTCACCAAAACAAGACGACCTGTCCCTGTCATCAATAAGGGTCCACTTAGCCACCATCTCCGCCTTCCATCCGGGCACAGACAGCTTCTCAGTCTTCGCAGACCCTCTAGTCAGTTGTTTCCTCAAGGGCCTAGATAGGCTCTTCCCGTAGACGCGTCAGCCTGTCCCAGCCTGGGACCTGAATCTAGTCCTCTCCAGACTTATGGGCCCTCCATTTGAACCACTGTCGACCTGCTCCCTGCTCTGTCTCTCGTACAAGGTCACGTTCCTCGTGGCAATTATCTCAGCTAGACGGGTATCGGAGCTCAGGGCCCTCATGTCCGAGCCGCCTTACACAGTTTTTCATAAGGACAAGGTCCAATTCAGACCTCACCCGGCTTTTCTCCCTAAGGTTGTCTCCCAGTTTCACATGGGCCAGGACATCTTCCTCCCAGTGTTTTATCCCAAGCCACACTCCTCTGATAGGGAGCGCAGGCTGCACTCACTGGATGGACGTAGGGCCCTAGCCTTCTATGTAGAGAGAACTAAGCCGTTCCAGCAGTCCATCCAACTCTTTGTGGCCCTGGCGGACAGAATGAAAGGTCTCCCTGTCTCTTCTCAACGCATCTCGTCGTGGATCACATCCTGCATTCGGGAGTGCTATGGCCTGGTGAGGGTGCCCGCCCCACCGATTACCGCCCACTCTATCAGGGCCCAGGCCTCCTCGGCGGCGTTCCTGGTGCAAGTCCCCACCCAGGGAATCTGCAGGGCGGCCATGTGGTCCTCGATACATACATTCACTATGCAATTACACAACAGGCCAGAGACGACGCAGCCTTTGGACGTGCTGTGCTCCAATCAGTGCATGACTCCGACCCCACCTCCTAAGCTTTGGCTTGTGAGTCACCTGGTTGGAATGGACATAAACAATTACTCGAAGAAAAAACGGTTACTCACTTTCTTGTAACTGTTGTTCTTCAAGATGCGGTGTTCATGTCCATTCCAATACCCACCCTCCTACCCCTCTGTCGGAATAGCCGGCAAGAAGGAACTGAGGGGGTGGAGGGTCGGCAGGGCCCTATATTGGGCGCCATGAAGGCGCCACTCTAGGGGGCGCCCAGGCCGACCTTATGGACGCTGCTAAGGGGAAAATCTTCCAGCTGGCATGCACATGGCATGCACACACTTGGTTGGAATGGACATGAACAACACATCTCGAAGAACAACAGTTACGAGAAAGTGAGTAACCGTTTTTTCTCCCATGTCATGAAAGGCAATTGGTTAAATATTGTAGAGGATACACCAGTCCCAAAGCTTTATCACCTCGTGACATAGTTGAGAAGATCAAGTGCTGTCTTGTTTGTTCAAATCATATACTGCAGACATGTCTGTGACCACCTGGATTACTGCAGAAGAAAAGCTTTGAGAGCCTGATGGATTGCCCTCAGTTCTAGCGAGTTTGTTGAATAAGGATTTTGTGAAGTTCCAAAGACCTCAAATGAAAAAGGTTGGTGAGCACACCACTGCGACCATCTTGGACACATCTGTGGTTACTGTTGACATAAGAGTAGGTGGGTTGAACAATACTCCTTTGAGGATATTCTATGGGTTCAACCACCATATTAGAGAGGGATGAATTTTCCTCGCACCGGTATTTTTCCATATACAGTCCCTAAAGGGCTTGAAGTTCTGTAACAGATGTTGTTGAAGTGGCCTCATTCTTAACTTGGCATATAGAGTCACATATGTTGTAGATGCCATGAGGCCTAATAATGCCAGAAAATACATTACCTTTTGAGAGGGCTGCAGAAACTGTATTTATATAGTGGTGGTGATTTTCAAAAACTTTCTCCAAAAGCTCTTCTTTTTATGGAGTCATGGATCACTCCAATGAAGGGAATCCTGTGTGATGGAATCAGAAGGGACTTCTCTTTGTTTATGAAAAGCCCTAATGCTCAAAATAGAGAACAGGTCATCTTATTGGCTCTCTGTAATTCTTTTTTGGATGGGGCCTTCAGCATCCGATTATCTAAGTAAGGGAAGATGAAAACTTTTTGTCTTCTCATGTGCTGCTACTGGAGCCAGGCATTTGGTAAAAACTCTGGGTCCACTGAAGAGGCCAAAGGCTAAGACGCTGTACTGGAAATTGTCTGAATCAAGGATAAAACATAGCTATTGCGGTGAGATGCATGAAGGAAGGGATTTGAGTTGGACAGTATAATCTTCTTTTACTGTGTCTAAAACACATCTGTCTGAAGTGGTGATTGTATGCAGTGTTGTAGCCGTGTTGGTGCCAGGATATTAGGGAGACAAAGTGTGTGAGGCAATATTTTATGCTTTGTAAAACTGGGACAGACAGGATAGGATTTGCTGAAATTGTTTGAGAGCTTTCGATCAACATGTCAAACGTGAAGCCTAACATTAGGCAAGGAGGATGTGTCTGAGGGTATGTCTACACTACGAAATTAGGTTGATTTTATAGAAGTCGATTTTTTAGAAATCGATTTTATACAGTCAATTGTGTGTGTCCCCACTAAGCGCATTAAGTCGGCGGAGTGCATCCACACTACCGAGGCTAGCGTCGACTTTCGGAGCGTTGCACTGTGGGTAGCTATCCCACAGTTCCCGCAGTCTCCGCCGCCCATTGGAATTCTGGGTTGAGCTCCCGATGCCTGATGGGGCAAAAACAGTGTTGCGGGTGGTTTGGAGTACATGTCGTCAGGCCTCCCTCCCTCCGTGAAAGCAACGGCAAACAATCATTTCTCGCCTTTTTTCCTGGGTTACCCATGCAGATGACATACCACGGCAAGCATGGAGCCCGCTCAGCTCACCGTCACCGTACGTCTCCTGGGTGCTGCTGGCAGACGCGGTACTGCATTGCTACACAGCAGCAGCTCCTTGCCTTCGCGGCGGCAGACGGTGAAGTACGACTGCTAGCTATCGTCGTCGTTTCCTGGGTGCTCCTGGCCAACCTCAGTGAGCTCGGTCAGGGGCGCATGGGCAGACATGGGTGCTCCTGGCAGACCTCGGTGAGGTCGGTCGGGGCGCCTGGGCAGACATGGGTGCTACTGGCAGACCTCGGTGAGGTCGGTCAGGGGCGCCTGGACATAAATGGGAGTGACTCCAGGTCATTCTCTTCTTTAAGTTTCGTCTCATGGAGATTCAGTCCTGCCTGGAATATTATGCGAGTTGGAGGCTTCTGCCTCAGGCTGCTCTCCCAGCCGGCAGCACCGCACAGTCGCACCTATCCCAGCCTACCCCTTGCTCCCATGGCTCATGAAGCCTGGACAGTAGTAAGGAGCAGTTCAACTATAGGCTGAGCAAGTGCAGAATGGTGGTAGAATGTGCCTTTGGACGTTTAAAAGCTCGCTGGTGCTGTTTGCTGACTAGTCTGTTGGCGATTAGAAGAGCACAGCAAGGCGCACTGCGCATCACAGAGGCTTTGAAAACCAGTTTCATAACTGGCCAGGCTTCGGTGCGACAGTTGTGTGTGTTTCTCCTTGATGCAAACCCGCCCCCTTTGTTGATTTTAATTCCCCGTAAGCCAGCCACCCTCCCCCCTTCAAAATAAAGTAACTATATTGTTTTGAAACCATGCATTCTTTCTTTATTAAGTAAAAAAAAAAAAAAGATAATGGACAAGGTAGCCCGGGTGGGGTGGGGGAGGAGGGAAGGACAAGGCCACATTGCTTATTGTAGCCACACTAAAAATCAAGCTGTTTGAATGACAGCCTTCTGTTGCTTAGGCCATCCTCTGCAGTGGAATGGCTGGGTGCTCGGGGACTCCCCCCGCGTTCTTGGGCGTCTGGGTGAGGAGGCTATGGAACATGTGGAGGAGGGGAGGCGGTTATACAGTGGATGCAGCAGGGGTCTGTGCTCTTGTTGGCTTTCCTGAAGCTCCAACAGACGCTTCATCATGTCCATTTGCTCCCCCAACAGACGCTTCATCATGTCCGTTTGCTCCCCCATTAGCCTCAGCATCGCGTCCTGCCTCCGCTCTTCGTGCTCACTTAATTCTTTCCTGGCCTCTGCCACTGAATGCCTCCATGCATTAAGCTGTGCCCTATCAGTGCGGGAGGACTGCATGAGCTCGGAAAACATGTCATCGCGAGTGCGTTTTTTTCGCCTTCTACTCTGCGATAACCTCAGGGATGGAGATGATGGGGGAGTGTAGAAACATTCTACGCTCTACGATTCTGGGGGGACTGCATAGTCACCTGTGCTGCTGAGTTCGCCATGCTGACCAAACAGGAAATGAAATTCAAACGTTCCCGGGGCTTTTCCTGTGTACCTGGCTAGTGCATCGGAGTTCAAAGTGCTGTCCAGAGCGGTCACAATGGAGCACTCTGGGATAGCTCCTGGAGGCCAATATCGTCGATTTGCGTCTGCACTACCCCAAATTCGACCCAGCAAGTTCGATTTTAGCGCTACTCCCCTTGTCGGGGAGGACTACAGAAGTCGATTTTAAGAGCCCTTTAAGTCGACGGAACGTGGTTGGTTTTGTGGATGCAGTCATTTTTAAATCGACCTAACGTGGCTAAATTCGACTTAACCCCATAGTGTAGACCAGGGCTGAGAAATTCTTTGACCTCATCCTGGGCTTTCCTTCCTCTCTTGTGTTTGAGAGAATGCTTGCTGTTGGTGTTGCTGTTGATAGTCTGACTGCCTCTTCTCGTTATAGAGGGACAAGGTGGGTGAAGTAGTATCTTTTATTGGACCAATTTCTATTGGGGAGAGAGACAAGTTTTTGAGCTTATATAGAGCTTTTCTTATAGTAAGACAAAGAAGAAAATGGTGTGTGGTATTGCCTGTGATGCCTGAACACAGGCATAGGTGTTCTCCGTTGATAGGGAGATGGTTGCCATGGAACGCGTCTCCTTCATCTTTTCCAGTACCTCATAAGTTTTTGAATTAAATAGTCCATCCCCTTTAAAGGGTAGAACTTCTATTTTAGATGCTCTTTCCACAGAAAGAAATGATCTTAGCCATGCATGCCTACGTAGCGCTATTGCAGATGCAACAGCTTTTGAGATGGTATCGGGGACATCAAGTGATGCCCTGAGGGCATGCTTAGCCCGGTTTTGTCCCTGTTTGTTGAGAGCTGATGTCAACTTCCTGTAATCCTCTGGGAGATTTTTGGTAAAGACTCCTCTCTTATCTCACAGTTGAAACTAATACCTGGCCATCACTGCTTGATAATTTGCCACATGCATGTTTAAAAAAGCTGAAGGAAACATTTTTCTACCTAGAGTCCCAACTTTTTCTCTTCTATAGCATAAGGGGTAGAAGACTTCACCTTGCTCTTTGAAGTGATACTGCTATAATCAGAGTTTGGCTGAGGGTTTACATGAAAACAGGAGAATCTTTCATAAGGGATCTGCTATAATTTGTCAACCTTTTTTGAAATTGGTTGGCACAATGATGGATTGGACTATAGGAATTTTGCTGGTTTCCAAATACCTTCTAGCATAGGCAACAAAACCCTGCTTTTTGCAGTAGACCCCAAAATGTCAGACTGGATGCATAGCCTCATTGAAAGCTACTGATGGTAATTTTAAAGTTTATGCCATCCTATCAACTAGTTCATGAAATTAGATCGCCTCTGCCAAAGAAGACAATGCTGTAACTACTCCCACATTGCCATCGTGCGATGAGCCTCTTTCCGGTTCCATGACATATTGGAAATTTCCCTGTGGACATTCCTCCTGGTGGTCGTCTTCAAAAAGTATAGCCTGTGCCAAAGAAAGAGTGCCATACCACTTTTCAAAGCTATGCCCTCAGAACACGTTCATATGCCGGGGGCAGGGAGGGAGGTGTGTGAGCACCCTAACACACACTGCTACCAGAATTTCTATTGTCCTGGCTGCTCCCCCTCTGCGCATGCCAAGAGTGGGAATATGCAGAGGACACTTGAAGAAGAAAAATGTATTACAGTATTTTGTCGTGACATAACTCTACCACTCAGCTAGTCTATTTAGCAGTTGAAATTTTTGTCCAAAATATAGATTAGCGCTGAATGTTGTGGTAGAAAATAAAACCAGCTGCTTTTTGAAGTAGCATTTCCATTTTAACTGTGTTCATAAAGATGGTTTTATATCCCCATTTATTCAGACTGTCTGCAGTATATCAAAAACGTTCGGACAGGGGAGTTAATAGGAAAGTGATTGAAACTGGGGATCATAATCTAAGAAGTTTTGAGTTAAAGCTGTTTGGAGAAACAAGGTTTTATTGTTTCAAAATTGAGGCCTAAAAGTGGAACTACTTAGACAGTTGATCCCATATTGAAGTTCTGACCTTCATAAAAGTCCATTCCTATATTTATTTAGTCAAACCAATGGTGCTTTGCTGCTAATTATGTTGTGTGTGTATAGTGAGTGTGTAAAAACAGACCCTCTTCTTTCTGTTACATAAAACTGATATGTTCATTATAATAGGTTTAACATGGATGTGAATAATAGCAATTAAATTAGCCTTCCAGAAACCTCCTCTTATATTCATCCTTGTTTGAAAAGCTACTGTTTCCAGTTTGACACACTGGGACAAATTAACCCCTGGTGTAACTCCATTGAAATGAAATGGACATGGGCAACTTCAAAATCACAATTCTTTCTGAAATTAGTTTATCTACGTTAGTTAGAAATAACACCTAAGATTACTATAACTGAAAGGTTATTCAGTTTGTTGATTTGTGCATTTGATAACATTTTGTGGATAGTCATTTCACTGTTTCCCCTGTATAGTCAGATAAGAGCATAGGAATTACCATATCAGATCAGTTGTCCATGTAGTTTCAGTATCCTGTTACCAACTGTGACCAATACCAGATGCTTTTAAAGGGAGATGCAGTAGGAAAAACCTTTCTAAATTTAACAGGTAGAAATTGTAGTTTTATGTTAGAACAATTGAAAATGGAAAATATTGCCTTTGTCTTCTTTTCACCCTCCAAATATTTATTAAACATTTTAGTAAATTGTACAACACTTAACTCCCAATACTTAGAAGTTGGGTTATGCCTTGAAGCATGAGGGGGTTTAGAGAGAGAGAGAGAGGATGCCAGACCTAAGTATGAACTTTTGTGTTGTGGTGATGGACTTTATTTTGGGACCCTGAAGATGGTTTTGAACTATTTCTCTTATTAAACCAGCCCCAGGTAAGGGTGGTGTTAAACCAGAGAGAAGCCTGTGTGCAGTTCTTAAGGGGTCCGGGAGAGTGGGAAACAGAGGCAGGGTGCTGCAGAGTAACCTCTGGCCAGGAGAGGGTGATCAGGGGGCAGCTGGACCTTCTATAGTCTGCCTGGCAGATGTCATGTTACAGGATTGAGGCCTCAGGCTCTGACCCAGTAAAGCACATAAGCATGTGCTCACTGTATGGATGTGAGTAGTCCCTTTAAGCACATGAGTAGTCCCCATGACTATAAAGTTATGCATGTTAATCCCTTTGTTAGAATGGGCTTCAGTTATTTTTTGTGGGTTTCTTGCATAGCAACTGAAAAATTTAAAATAGGGAAGTGTGATTTTAAAACCACAGAAACTGGCAGAATGTCTCACAAGTGGGTGTGTAGTACCTGAAACTATTTTTGTTATTTTTAGTTTTGCCTAGATTTCAAGTTGATTGTGTACCTTTAATAGAAAATTATACCAGAGACTAACTTTTATCATTGTGTTTAAATGATAACCTAATCACATACAAGTCACTGATATTGCATAATATTTTTTTAATTTAGCTAATTTGCTTAGTTTCTTATATGGTATTAATATATAAGGAGAACAATATTTTGAATTTTAAGAATACTTAAGACTGAAGATTCTCAGCTCGCAAATTCTGTAACCTATACAGACATTCTTAAGAACAAAATGTTGGGAGTGCTATGTATTACATGCCGGAAGTCTGAGTCTCAAAGCAATGAGGTTGATGTAAACTATGCAGACATGTCTGCCACCATCTAGAGAGCAGTAATTGAGATTTGAGAAGGAATCAGTCTGGGTTGCGAGGTCATTCTCTTGATGTTGCCTTCATGGTGTAGCTGTAACTTAATGCAATTGAACATTACCTAAAGAGAAGTACAGACATAATTTGCAAGTCATGAGAAAGCAGGCTCTTTTGCCTTTAGCTTATTAAAATTTAATAATGTGTTTGACATAAAAATAAGGACATACAATTGGTGTGATTATGTAACATAACTGATGAATATGTTCAGCTTTAAATTAAGATATAAACCAGAAGCCACTCTGCATAAATTAGCATTGCCAAACTAAATATTTTCCCATTAATTTTTTAAGAGACAAAATAATACTACTAGCGTAATTCTAACTTTCTTAATTCAAAGAACATGAGTTTAAGGTATTTTTCTTATATTTAATAATAATGCATTTTACTCGCCTTTTTAGAAACTTGACCTTGAAATCTATTTACTTGACAAACTTTGATTTCCTCTGTCACACCAAAGCTTGGATTTGTTAGTACAGCTTGTTCATCAGAGCTGGGATTGGGATTTTGTTTGTTTTTTCACTAATAGAGCACAGAAGATTTATGGGAGAGGGATGGAAAGCAAATTATTACATAAAATTGCAACTAGAGAAGAAAAAATTAGTGGGTTTTTGGTTTTTTTTTTTTGTTTTTTTGACCTATCAACTGTGACATTCTATACCTTGGGGGAGCATACTGTAACCCCCATATTCCACATTTCCATATAATCGTGATCTTAAATATAAAGCATGCCTTGTAAGGTATCAGGGGAAAGGTTATGATCTGCTGAAAGTCATTTCTCTATCATATATGTATATCATTAATGCATATGAAGTTATGAGAATTGTGTTGTATGATTGTCACTAAAACATGCTGTAAGTTAGGAAATCAGCCAGATATTAGCTCCCCAGAGGCAACAGCAAGGAAAGTAACCAGCACCCAGGCGGAGTGTGAAACAACCCATCAACAACCATTGTCCAGCCAGGGAGCTACAATTCAATGACTCACCTGCATGAGGCCACACCAGGAGAATTACTCAACCTTGCCGGGAGACTCAGCAATTCACCCAGACATGCCTGGACTTGTGTTTTCCAAGCACATGGACTGAGGGTATAAAACAGACACAGTGGCCACATGCTGGGCCTTTCTAGTTCACCCACCTATGCTGCAAGCAACAAAGACACTCTGAAGACTCCAACTGAGGGGACTGGCCCAGATTTCAGGGGTGAAATCTGTGTACTATGAACTGCAATATGCAGTGGGGTGAGAAAAACTGCTTGGTCTAGTTGTTGCCTAGCCTAATAGGGTTGAGAGTTTAGACTACATGCTTATATTTTATTTCTTTTGGTAACTAACTCTGACTTTTTGCCTATCACTTAATATCACTTAAAATCTATCTTTTGTAGTCAATAAATATATTTTACTGTTTATCTTTACCAGTGAGTTTGCCTGAAGTGTGTGGTAAATCTGCTCAGGTTTTGCAAAGACTGGTGTATGTCCACTTTCATTGATGAAGTGGTGAACCAATTAATAAGTCTGCACTGCCCATCTTGAGCAGTGCAAGACAGTATATTCCTGGGGTTCAGTGCTGGGAGCTGGAGGGGGATTTGAATCAGGTGCCTTTCTCTGTATGATTCATGAGTGGCTCGAGGAGCAGTCATGCAATCTAGCTGGGTGTGGGGTCTCCACATGCGGTTGTGCCGAGTGATAACAGCACCTGGAGGCGTTGCTGGTGAGAGACAGCCCAGGCTGGAGAGAGTTCAGGGGGCATTCCGTCACACCAACCTTTATACTATTTATACGATTATCTATTATACTATTATCTCTATTATACTATTTATACGATTATCTCTTTTCAAACTTCATTCTTGTAGGATGAAAGGTAGAGCACTCTAATTTCTAATTCAGCTCACACTAAAATAATTGATTTCAGGGTAAAAGAGGTACAGCTCAGCTAATAACCTTATGTTATGCTGCAGCTCATGATTTACTAAAAAGAACAGTGGAATCATAGAATCATAGAATATCAGGGTTGGAAGGGACCTCAGGAGGTCATCTAGTCCAACTCCCTGCTCAAAGCAGGACCTAATCCCAACTAAATCATCCCAGCCAGGGCTTGGTGAGACCTCATTTGGAGTACTGTGTGCAGTTCTGGTCTCCCATGTTTAAGAAGGATGAATTCAAACTGGAACGGGTACAAAGAAGGGCCACTAGGACGATCCGAGGAATGGAAAGCCTGTCGTATGAAAGGAGACTTGAGGAGCTCGGTTTGTTTACCTTAACCAAAAGAAGGCTGAGGGGAGATATGATTGCTCTCTTTAAATATATCAGAGGGATAAATACCAGGGAGGGAGAGGAATTATTTCAGCTCAGTACTAATGTGGACACGAGAACAAATGGATATAAATTGGCCGTCGGGAAGTTTAGGCTTGAAATTAGAAGAAGGTTTCTAACCATCAGAGGAGTGAAGTTCTGGAACAGCCTTCCGAGGGAAACAGTGGGGGCGAAAGACCTCTCTGGCTTTAAGATTAAGCTTGATAAGTTTATGGAGGGGATGGTTTGATGGGATAACGTGATCTTAGTCAATAGGTCAATAACGTGCCATCACTGGTAATTAGTACCAA
>QXTE01000081.1:1752544-1778254 GCA_003942145.1 Platysternon megacephalum | reverse complement strand
GAAAGGTTGCCGACCCCAGATCTAGATGTTCAATTCCATGGTATCCATTTCCTTGAACATACTTGCATGCTTTGAATCTTCCCTTTTTATATTTTTCATTAGGAAACAAAGTTTTCTTTGTTTGCCTTTTAAATGTCAGCCTACTACTGTACTGTAAGATTATAAATAATTTTGTTGTGTGAGGGCTGCTTTAAGCAGTTTACAAGGCTATCACAAATTTCAGATATAAAAGCATCTTTCATTAAAATCAATAATGCTCTTTTGGAAGACAGAACTCTCTTTTTCTTAATCCACAGCTGTAACTTTATAAAATTTGTGCTCAGTGACCTCTTTTTAGGAGATACATAGTTTTGTAACTGGGTTATCCCTGGGCATCATATCAAAGTAAAACTTTGCATTCAGTATACAGACAACCCTTCTCTCATTTTAAAATACTACAAAAAAGGTATATGGCATTATAGTTTATCCTTTTTTATATCTGCTGCAATACTTTTCCTGGAATATAACTGCATGTGAAATGAAGTGACAAATGTATGTTATATTGTATATTTCCTTTTCTTAGTATTGGGGGCTTGTGATGGGAATGCAGGATCAGACCCACTATGAAATATGATGGTGGATGTAGTTTAATATCTGTGGTATTAGTTTTATATCTGGATTTAAATTGTGTGTGTGTGTGTGTATATGTGTATGTGTATGTGTGTGTGTGTATATATGTATGTGTATATCATAGAATCATAGAATCATAGAATCTCAGGGTTGGAAGGGACCTCAGGAGGTCATCTAGTCCAACCCCCTGCTCAAAGCAGGACCAAACCCAACTAAATCAGCCCAGCCAGGGCTTTGTCAAGCCTGACCTTAAAAACCTCNGGTGGACGAAAAGCTGAATATGAGTCAACAGTGTGCCCTTGTTGCCAAGAAGGCTAATGGCATTTTGGGTTGTATAAGTAGGGGCATTTCCAGCAGATCGAGGGATGTGATCATTCCCCTCTACTCAGCACTGGTGAGGCCTCATTTGGAGTACTGTGTCCAGTTTTGGGCCCCACACTACAAGAAGGATGTGGATAAATTGGAGAGAGTCCAGCGGAGGGCAACAAAAATGATTAGGGGGCTGGAGCACATGACTTACGAGGAGAGGCTGAGGGAACTGGGATTGTTTAGTCTGCAGAAGAGAAGAATGAGGGGCGATTTGATAGCTGCTTTCAACTACCTGAAAGGGGGTTCCAAAGAGGATGGATCTAGACTGTTCTCAGTGATAGAAGATGACAGAACAAGGAGTAATGGTCTCAAGTTGCAGAGGGGGAGGTTTAGGTTGGACATTAGGAAAAACTTTTTCACTAGTAGGGTGGTGAAGAACTGGAATGGGTTACCTAGGGAGGTAGTGGAATCTCCTTCCTTAGAGGTTTTTAAGGTCAGGCTTGACAAAGCCCTGGCTGGGCTGATTTAGTTGGGTTTGGTCCTGCTTTGAGCAGGGGGTTGGACTAGATGACCTCCTGAGGTCCCTTCCAACCCTGAGATTCTATGATTCTATGATTATAATGTAGGACTTCTGATTTAACAAGATAGGATCATACCAAGTGTGTGTAGCTCAGCATTTCTTTGGAGACTTTTTATCTAGATCGGGGTAGGCAACCTATGGCACGCGTGCTGATTTTCAGTGGCACTCACACTGCCCGGGTCCTGGCCACCGGTCCGGGGGGCTCTGCATTTTAATTTAATTTTAAATGAAGCTTCTTAAACATTTTAAAAATCTTATTTACTTTACATACAACCGTAGTTTAGTAATGTATTATAGACTTATAGAAAGAGACATTCTAAAAATGTTAAAATGTATTACTGGCACGCGAAACCTTAAATTAGAGTGAATAAATGAAGACTCGGCAAACCACTTCAGAAAGGTTGCCGACCCCAGATCTAGATGTTCAATTCCATGGTATCCATTTCCTTGAACATACTTGCATGCTTTGAATCTTCCCTTTTTATATTTTTCATTAGGAAACAAAGTTTTCTTTGTTTGCCTTTTAAATGTCAGCCTACTACTGTACTGTAAGATTATAAATAATTTTGTTGTGTGAGGGCTGCTTTAAGCAGTTTACAAGGCTATCACAAATTTCAGATATAAAAGCATCTTTCATTAAAATCAATAATGCTCTTTTGGAAGACAGAACTCTCTTTTTCTTAATCCATAGCTGTAACTTTATAAAATTTGTGCTCAGTGACCTATTTTTTAGGAGATACATAGTTTTGTAACTGGGTTATCCCTGGGCATCATATCAAAGTAAAACTTTGCATTCAGTATACAGACAACCCTTCTCTCATTTTAAAATACTACAAAAAAGGTATATGGCATTATAGTTTATCCTTTTTTATATCTGCTGCAATACTTTTCCTGGAATATAACTGCATGTGAAATGAAGTGACAAATGTATGTTATATTGTATATTTCCTTTTCTTAGTATTGGGGGCTTGTGATGGGAATGCAGGATCAGACCCACTATGAAATATGATGGTGGATGTAGTTTAATATCTGTGGTATTAGTTTTATATCTGGATTTAAATTGTGTGTGTGTATGTGTGTGTGTGTATGTATGTGTGTGTGTGTGTATATATATATATATATATTATATAGCTAGTTTACTTTCTGTTTTACAGTCTTCAATTGTTAAAATGGATCTTTTAGGAAACTAAAGAAACAATTACGATTGTTGTTAGAATTTCAGATTTTATATAGAGATTTTTTCTATTAAGATGTTTCTCACTTAAAATGCTCATCTATGCACAAAAAGACAAATCCTGGGCCTCATTAACATCCTTATGTGAGACAAACACAAAATTTATAAGCCATGGGGCCAGACACAGCGGCTGCTTCCGGGAGCAGCGCGGAGCCAGGGCAGGCAGAGAGCCTGCCTTAGCCCCGCTGCACCACCAACTGGGAGCTGCCTGAGGTGAAAGCACCGCCCAGCCAGAGCCTGCCCCCTGAACCGCCTCCCCAAGTCAGAACCCCCTCCCGTACCCTAACTTCCTCCCAGACTCTGCACCTACACCCCTCCCCCAGCCCTGAGCCACCTTCCACACCCAAACTCCCTCCCAGAGCTCACATCCCGAACCCTCTTCTGCACCCCAACCTCCTGCCCCAGCCTGGAGCCTCCTCCCGGAGCCTACATTCCCTCCCACAGTGCTGGAGGGATCGAGCACTGAGACTGCTAACTTCCCCATTATCTTAGACTGTCCTTACAGGGGCCTGACAGCAAAGAGACGTGGCCTCCCTCTGAGATTGACAGCAAGGGAGGGCCACACACGCCTACAGGGTGCATTCAGTCACACATATATCTCCTTATGTGTTTGCAAGATCAGGGTCTTAACTTTCAATATTTTTTTTTTTCTGATAGCACTTTTTATAAAATTCAAATAAGATATCCTACCACTAATAACATGGAAGGAAAGAAGGAGCCTTTATAATTTAGCTCATTATACATTTTGATCTAAAGATGCAAAGTACAAATTTTCAAATCAGTTTTACAAACCTCAACCTGTTTTTTTTTTTTTTTTTTAGATCTAGTGATTAAAATCATAACTTTAATCAATTATTTAAATTGCTCCACCCTGCCTTGGGCCTGAGTCTCTGCGGGGCAGAATACCTCCTTTGACATACGACTGACCTTATCTCCCAAGTCCTGCTACTGCTATTGAAGTCAGTGGCAAAACTCTTATTGACTTTACTGGTTCACTGTCGTCTTTATTGGGAGCTAAGAGTGCTCAACATCTTAAAGGCTGGAGGTGGCGAAGATCCCAGAAGGCAATAAAAAAATTTGTTGCACAGGTTCCTAAAATACTTACTAAATGTTTGTGGGGAGGTGTGTGGAAACGAAGACATGCACCTTTCCATTTTCAATTTTTTGAACATAAAGCAACACTTTCTCATCGATACATTCATAAAAGATATTTCCCTACTTTGTACATGGCCTGTTTTCTTACAGTAGTTTGATTTTATATTTTTATTATGTAATTCTCATGAGTTCTGCACATGGCACACAGGAGTTTGTTTTTCTTTCCTTCATCTGTATTTTTTTCTTTATCTACAGTGTGACATTTGTATGTGTAATATTTCTGTATTTGAAGACCCAGTGGATATGCCTTGTGGACATGAGTTTTGCAGATCATGCTGGGAGGCGTGAGTATATGCATTTAGCATTTTTTTTAAATGATTAGACTTTCCATTTTAAAGAGGGGGAGGGGGGAAATCACAACCAATAAATAGCCATTGTCAAATGTTGAGAGGTAGCTGTTCTGAACCATATGGAATACTTTCATATGTATTGTTCTTATTGGCCATTAACTGGCTGATGGGTACATAGCGATGGCTTTGGCCCTGATACAAGCTTAAGTGCATTGCCGAATAGGGATGGATTTAAGCATGTTGTTTAGTGCTTTGCTGAGTTGGGGCCTAACTGTCTGAGAACTGGTCTACACTTAAAAGTTTTACAAGTATAACTATTTTGGTTAGGAGTGTGACTTTTACTGAAATAAACTAGTAAAAGCCCAAGTGTGGATGCAGTGATAGTGGTATAAAGATGACCTTATACCACTATCACAGCATCCACAGTAGGGAGGGTTGTACTGCTTTAATTATGTTGGTAAACTTAAAGTGATGCAACTTGTCTAGTGTAGATAAAGCCTAATTCCAATGCATCCATTATTGTGGTATTTTGTAAGGAACATTAAGTTCATCACAACCTTAAATATGAGTTACTGTTTAAAACGTGGATTTTAGAGCATGTAGAAAAAATCATTCATGTTCCTATTGTATTGTAAATTGGTGTGCTGTATCAAGCTCTGCATAGGGCTAGTGCTGCAAATCTGGAATTATTTGATCAGGGTTTTTTGGGATACAGTGTCATCTTCCCTCCCACCCCCCAAAGACCTTGTCAGTAAAATTGTTGAGTTCTTATTTCTTTTTCTCTTTCTTGCATACACATGGCTAAAATATGTTGTTTATTGACCTCAAACTAATATAACTGATCAGTTACAACTCAGCTAATGTCTGGCATCCACTATCACTTTGGGGAAGCAATATTTTTAAAGATAGTAGGGGTTATCATTAGCTCTACAAACTGCCTTTCACTTGGGTGATAGGGTACAGACAGTAATTTGTGCATGTATTGAGGCATATGCTCTGTGGTGAGGCATAGCTGACATCAGGTCACTTGGTAGCTCACGCAACATGCTGGAGCTGTTGAACCCAAACAACACCCTGGTACTGAGAGTTCAAGTCCTACCCTCAGCAGACTTCTGAGATTACTCTCTGCCTGCATTCTGCTTGTGGTTAGGAGCTGCAAAGTGGGTCCTTATGGAAGTTTGGCCCTGAGGGCAGAGCTTTCTGTTTAAGAGCTGATAATTCAAATTGCTTCAAAATTCACATGCATATTCCGCAGGGCCGCCCAGAGGATTCAGGGGTCCTGGGGCAAATCAATTTCGGGGGGCCCTTCCATAAAAAAAAGTTGTAATACTATAGAATACTATATTCTTGTGGGGGCCCCTGTGGGGCCCAGGGCCTGGGGCAAATTGCCCCACTTGCCCCCCCCTCTGGGCGGCCCTGATATTCCGACTGTTTTGAAAAATTCTGTACCTCATCAAGGCCAGGATAGCGTTAGTGGTGCAAGTCTGATTTCATTTGGGCAAGGGGTTTCATCATATACAGCCCATCCAAAAGCTGTATACAAAACCAGTGTTAGTTCTGGTTATAGAGAGTTTGCATCTGCTCAAGCTTCCTCAGGAACTCCTTTGTGAGGGACAATCACTGAGCAATGATAGTTACATGGTGTCTTGAGGAAATAAGCACTGCACCTTGACCATGGACCATCAGTTTGTTTGCTCTCCTAGGGAGACTTTTGTGTACTGTGCACACTTAGTGTTACCAACTTGCCATTTGCTTGGTGTCCAGGACTCAGCGGGGCCTCTTTTTAGAAGTGTGAGTGGTATGTGCAATTTTGAAGATGACCAGCACCCACAAGTCTCCCTCAATGCCATCTGCCCAAATCCCACTCTAGGACAGTTGGGCAGGCAAAACTGTGTCCAGGATATGAGGCCCAGTATGATGATATGAGGCTCAATTGATGGGAGAGACTAGATGTCACATATAAAATGGTATCGCAGAGGCTGGCACAAGAGTCGCAGCCAGGATGGATCAGTTCTGAGCTGGGAGGGGCTCATTGAGCTCCTTTAAGGTACTCCCAGAGGTGAAAGTAAGCCAGAACGCCCTGGTACGGCGTACCGACAAGAGTTGGTGCGCCATACCGGGGCGGCCCGGCTTCCCCAGGCGACAATTTAAAGGGCCTGGGGCTTCCAGCAGCGGCCTTAAGCCCCAGGCCCTTTAAATTGCCGCCAGAGCCCCGCTGCTGGAGCCCTGGAGTAGCGGCGGGGCTCCGGGGGTTATTTAAAGGGCCTGGGCTCCCACTGCCTCTACGGCCCCAGCCCTTTAAATAGCCCCCAGAGCCCCGCTGCCGGAGCCCTGGGGTAGCAGCGGCAGCTGGGGGCTCCGGCAGCAGTTTAAAGAGCCCAGGGCGGTAGCAGCGGCTGAGCCCTGGGCCCTTTAAACTGCTGCCGGAGCCCCCAGCTGCCGCTGCTACCCCGGTGGGGGAGGGGGAGGGCACTTACTGGTACAGGGCGGGCCGGGGCTGGCTCTGACCCCCCCGCCCCTTCCGCCCGAGGCCCCGCCCCTTCCGGGGGCCAGAGCCGGCCCCAACCTAGCCCCGTACTGGTAAGTCCCTATTTCTACTTTCACCCCTGGGTACTCAGGCCCCGCCCCTTCCGGGGGCCAGAGCCGGCCCCAACCTAGCCCCGTACTGGTAAGTCCCTATTTCTACTTTCACCCCTGGGTACTCCTAGGCCTGGCAGACAAGATCTATACTGGGAGCTGGGAATAGACATGCTCTGTGCATGCCCCAGGCACATATAGCTGAGATTGGCAGGAAAGAAGTCCCAAAAAGTTGAATGAGGAAGTTCACACATCTGACCTATTGTTGAATGCTCTGTTCATCTCCAGGAGGTGTTCTCATTCATTTTAGACATCCTATTAAGATGAATGGGCCACTTCACACCTCTGTGAGCCTCCAGAGCTGCAGACAGGCATGCAGAGCTCCTTTCCACTATGCTCGGGACTTTGGGACCCTCCTCCTCTCCCCGTTGCTGCCCCCCGCTGGAAGAAGTGTTCCATGCAGCCCTTCCGCCAGTACTTTGTCTCCTTCCATGGCCCCTCCAGCCCTACTGCTGTTACCCAGGGTTCTTTCAACCCAAAGCTCTTGATATCTTTACTCTGTGCAAGGTGGTGTCAGGAAATAAATCAAGGGAGACACGCTCTTCAACCGATAGATGGCTGGCACAAGAGTGTTCTCACTTAAAGCTATACTTTACTTAGTCTCAAGCACTTGCACACATCTGCAACAGGTTAGTAAAACACCCCCAAACCCTCAATAATTATTACCGAAGTTGGGTGTGGCTCTCAAGTGGTACAGCATCAGTCTTCTGATAGCCAATCTTCCATCTGCCGGTGGGACCGCAAGATGTGTCCAGAGGGAGAGTCCCTGAAGAGCCCAACTACCCCAAACTTTCTTCCCTTATTTATTCATTAGTATTACAATAACACGTCACTCAAAGAAAACTTGTTAAGCAATTTCAGAGGTTAAGCAAGAGGTTTCCTTCTGATCATCAATTAGCCAGATGTGTTTTTTCAGAATGTGCATGCCTTGAGGCCCTGACAGACACATCCCTGAGGGCACATATAGACAAGCTTCCTGTTTTCCTAAAATGCATATCTCAGCAATTTCAACAGAGATCTCGTCAGGAAGGACGTGGAGTCAAGCTGCCCTTTCTGTGGCCCTCCCCCACCAACTTGGTCATGCTAAGGCTGCATAGGCCCACTTACGACCTGCTAGCTTGGCTACTTTTAGCAATAAGCAGTAGTGGTTCAGGCATTTTACTGGTCTGCTGAGATCTCCCCGTACACTGGGGATGTGACAGGGTCAGAAGAAGTGCAGAGCTGGTAACTAATGTGGTGATAGTGAGGGGGACATGATTGAAGGGTACCTGTAGAGTGGCATGAGGGGGATTCCTAGGCACACTTCGTCACCACTTAGGGTATGTCTACTCTATAGTAAAAGACCAGCAGCTGGTCTGCGTCAGCTGACTCGGGCTCACAGGACTTGGGCTGTAGGGCTATAAAAGTACAGTGTAGACACTTGGGCTGGAGTCTGGGCACTGAGACCCCATGAGGGAGGAGGGGGGTCTCAGAGTGGCTACACTGCATTTTTATAGCCCCACGGCCTGAGCCCCATGAACCTGAGTCTTGTATCACAGTATAGATGGTAGCCTAAGTGGTGAAAGCGTGCCCAGGAAGCCCCCTCCTGCTGACCTACTGGTGCCTTTCAAAAAGGAGGGGGAAATTTACAGACAAAAAATACCTAGTTTGACACAAAGTTATGGTTGCCTAGCACTGCCTCATATCCTTTCAGAATCTGGAGAGTAGCTAAACCTAAATTTTTGAACACCAGAAATAAAGAGCTATGTTAAGACAAACTTAAACCTCATACGGATAATGTCTCCCACACAACATTTACTCAACCTACTTTGAGTGATACCCCAACTGGCTAGGGATCATAGGACTGCATCCTTCGTGAGCATGTGGAGGACAGTGGGGAAAGTCCACAACAATAGCGGGGGTGGGGAGAGATATTTAGGCCTTGTCCTCGCTAGGAAAAGGATAAACTTTGCAAATGTGAGATAGTAAGCCCAGGCTATACTTGACCACTTTGCCGACTCCAGACAAACTCCCAAAACCTTGGCAAATATTTATCTTTGTCCTAAGGATTCCGTCATCACCTTTTGGTTGCCACTGACTGAGCCTTGTGGTGCACTGTGATGTGTGTCAACAGGCTGCATAAAAGCTTCATGGCGATTTGCGAATGCCAGTGCAGGTGTAGAGTTTTGATGGGCATTGAGAATATGCTACTCCTGAGGGGATTCTGCACCACTGCGCAATGCAGAATTTGAGCAGAATTTCCTTTTTCCCTTGCAGAAATGGGCTGCAGAGCTGCAGGCCACCACTAGGGGGCTGCTGGACCCAGCATCCCAACTCACAAATGAAAAACACTGCCAGGGAGAAGGGGAGGGGGAAGGAGTTGGAGGGTTCCCAGCTGCTGCAGTTCCTGGCATGACCTGAAGGAAGGAGGCAGCATGCAGGAAACTCCATACAAGTCCAGGACCCAGTTTCTCCCTCTGTATCCCTGGGCTCTGGAGGGTAGGGGGGTGAGTGTCTGTGCTGGGAGGGCCTGCAGCTGGGCTCGAGGGGGGGAAGAGGGGGTGTGGATGTCTGGGCTGGGGCGCACCCCATGGCTTGGCTCTCGGGGAGGAGGGGGTGTGGGTGTCTGGGCTGGGGCGCACCCCATGGCTTGGCTCTCGGGGAGGAGGGGGTGTGGGTTTCTGGGCGGGGGACACCCCGGGGCAGGGCTCTGAGGAGAGGGCTTGTGGGTGTCTGGCCCCCCAGCTGGGCTCTGGGATGGGGGTGGGGCAGAGAAACAGGAACTGGGTTGTCATAGGGGTTTCTTTAACTTTCTACTCCTAGGGGAACATTTTGTGTGTGTATGTCTGTATTGTTACAGGAGGATCTGAAGTATAGACATAGCCTAAGTTACAATAGGCTTAAATAATCTTAAATTTGACTATCTTTTTATGATCTCACAAGTAGAGTCTCATTTCAAGTACTAGTTAATAGCTGATGGGAACAGGTAGCCATTCCAAAGACTTATAGTTGATTTAGTCTAGCTAACTGTCAGTTTGTTCAGATCAAGCTCTTACGTGTTTCAAACTGTATTTTGACAAGAACAAGGATTGCTATTTATTGTAAAAACTAATTACTTGTCAGACTAATTAGTGCATACATTAAGTACTGCTATATACATCTTTTGGGGACTTAATGAAGAAATTTTGCTCAGTTTTATTAAATATTGTACAGAGGGCCCTTGTCAATGGGAGACAGGTGTAAACCACACATACATACATTAAAGTACTTTTTTCAGTTGCTCACTTGTGGATGACTCTTTTTTTTTTTCACCAAATGCCTCCTCAAATCTGAGGTACAGGTCTGTCTCATCTTACGCTGGGGTTACGTTCTGCGGTCAGCGTGTAAAGCGAAAACCGCATATAGTCAAAATCCCATTGAGTGTAATGGCGGGCAGGAACAGTACATAAATTGCTATTTTTCTCTCTTTGTTTGTTTTGTTTTTGCCGACCGCGTAAAGCTGAAATCGCGCATGTTAAATGCGCATAAGATGAGACAGACCTGTACTTGTTGAGTGTAAAAACCAAGGGACAATTCATATTTCTTGTTTTAAAAAGAGATGTAAATGAAAGTGTATATTTTATTAAGTTAGTATAAAGACAATGAATTTTCATCAATTTCTTGACTTATTTATTTTTTATTATCAAATTCTGACTGACACAATTCTGGCAGGTTTTTGAATCTGAAAATTCAGGAGGGTGAGGCTCACAACATTTTTTGCCCAGCGTATGATTGCTTCCAGCTTGTTCCTGTAGAGATCATAGAAAGCGTGGTATCCAGGGAGATGGACAAAAGATACCTACTATTTGACATTAAGGTAAACTGTCAAGCTGTTCCTGTGTGACTAGAGTGTGTCTGACTTTCTTATTCCAATTACAATGCAACTTCTGTGTGAAATATGACTGCACCTTTTCTAAGTAGAGTTTAATAAATTAATACTGTAGATCTGAACTGTATGTAGTTTACATATGGTAATGAAGGAGTTGGCATGCTGTTGAGGACATTTTAAAAAAAGGAATAATTATGTTTCTTCCTCAAGCACAGAAAATACACTTCCGTGCTGGGCAATTTAATAATCTTTCTCGGTATTTGTAAAATTGTTTGATGAAATTAATGTCCAGAACAGGCAACACCTAGATTTTAAACTGACAAGAATATTTTGTTGGCATATCATAAAAAATGTTTTTAAATGAGTTTCTGGAAGAATATTTTGATAAATGAGTTACTATTTCCATTCAGGGTTTCTGGAAAATTTCTACTGTACCTGAGTACAGTACCTGCTATTCACATCACTAGAGTTTTGCTCTAGCCCATACTTTCAGAAGATTCCTATATAACTCAGACAGGAAAAGAAGTTGGAAAATCTTGATTTGGTTAATACTTGATTTTATTTTCTCCATTGCTACAGAATGTATCTTTAAAAAGTAACCTTTTAATTAACTATGCAGGTTATTGGCCTGTAGTGTGGATCCTTGAAATAACTTGTTAAATTATTCCCTGGGTGGGGAGGAGGGGAGACATGTTTAGTACAAGGACTTACTTAGATATGTTACAGGTCACTTTGGCATGAGGTCATAAAATGTTATATATCAAAGTGGGGATCTGATACCCAGATTTGATCCAGTGTCCTTCATAGCCTCACCTTCTGAGTGACATGCAAGTCAGTACAATTTTGAAGGGGAGCAGCCAGAGGTTCCTTTTCTTCCACATAATTTATTTTAGATAATTAATAAAAGGGAAAACACTCTACACTGACAGAAAAAAATTGAGGCAAATTTCTGAGTTCTTTATTCTGGTTCTTAAAAGTTTATTGCAGTTGATTATATTGAGATTGGTGATAGAGAACATAGGTTTTATTTCTTAATCAGCAGTACAGTTATGCACTGTAAAATTTCAAAGTTTATGTATTAAATACATCTGTAAAAATAATGGATTATTTGCAGTAAGGGATTGTCTACATGGCAAATTATTCCAAAATAGCAATTCCTGATTAACTCCATGGATGAACACGCTTAAATTTGGAATAAGGTACTCTTATTCCAGAATAAGTGTGTCCATATGTTGAGATAATCAGGAACAGTTAATCCATTTTAAATTTACACCCTATCTTTTTCTGAATTAATTTTCATGTGTGGCCACACCCTAAATCTTTTACAAAAGAATAGACTTGTACACGTTAAGCATTTTGCATGAGGTGTAGATGTTCAGGTCTTAGTGTGAATCTTAAGTATTGCTATAGGGAAGAAATACAATTTTTGAGCTAGTGATTAAATAATTCTCTTTTTATAACTATTTTTAAAATACCATACCGGTTTAATTACAAGACTATCTTATGCTCTTTGGCTTTGCTCCTTCAGAGGCAAATTGTGATCAAAGGTTACAGTTCATATCAGTGATGAGGATCTATTCCCAAATGTTAAGTAATTTTCTTCTCCTTTTTTCTTCTTTTCAGGCCTTTGTTGAAAATAATCCTGCTATTAAATGGTGTCCTATACGAGCCTGTGAAAGAGCAGTCAAGCTAACAAGACATGGGTCAAATACAACTGGTTCAGACACACTTAACTTCCCATTGCTAAGAGCCCCTGCCGTGGATTGTGGAAAAGGGCATCTCTTCTGCTGGTTTGTATTAGAAATTTGTACATGACTATATAAAACTATCACAGCTGCTGCCAATCTAAAGGTCAAGAGAAATCTCCAGCCAGCTGCCATGCTGCAGAAGCCTACAGGAAACTCTGTAGGTTGTTGATACAGTAAATTATTGATGTATAGTTTGACATGAATATATTTTCATACATACATGGGCTGAATATTAAGGTGTGTAGAGTGTGGGCCAAATTATCCATTCCTCCTCTTCTGCAATAGGCATAACACCAAAAGTAAGAAGGATTCCACTTACCAAAACCTTTTTGAACTTTGGAACTCAAAAATTCCTCCTCCCTGAACCTTGATTACTCACAAATCCTAGCAAAACATATGCCAAATCTTAAACTAACTGCAAGTATAAAAAACAATTCTTCCTCCATCTCCCTGGTCTACACTAGTGTGTGTGTGTGTATGTTCTTAATAATTTATATATTCTGGGCATTGATAAGAATTTTGAACAGAGAAATTTGGCTGTATATTTGAGTAATTGTGTCCTAGCAAATTTCACATGAAAAGCCTCCTCCACAAAATCACTTAAGAATTAGCCTTACTGAGAGCCATACATAGTACAGTATGTGAATCCCTCAGATTAAATAAAACCCCAGGATTCTAAAAAACCATGAATATCTGGAATATAATTGTGACCATATAATTGTGAACATGTCAACATCTATTCTGATTATACTGCAAACCTCTAAACAGGCACAAAAGTTTCTCTACCATGAAAATAGAACTGAAAAGCCTAGAGCTCCATGCAGCTGTTTTGTGTCCAGCACAGCTATTAATATCTTGAAGTAGACGATGTTATACTCTTTGCTGCCCTAAAGGATACACACACACACACACTAGTGTAGACCAGAGAGATGGAGGAAGAATTGTTTTTTATACTTGCAGTTAGTTTAAGGTTTGGCATATGTTTTGCTAGGATTTGTGAGTAATCAAGGTTCAGGGAGGAGGAATTTTTGAGTTCCAAAGTTCAAAAAGGTTTTGGTAAGTGGAATCCTTCTTACTTTTGGTGTTATGCCTACTGCAGAAAAGGAGGAATGGATAATTTGGCCCACACTTTACACACCTTAATATTCAGCCCATGTATGTATGAAAAAGTTTCCCTGTTCAAAACTCTTATCAATGCCCAGAATATATAAATTATTAAGAACATAAGAACCACCATATTGGGTCAGTCCAATGGTCCATCTAGCCCAGTATCCTGTCTTCTGACAGTGGCCAATTCCCAGATGCTTTAGAGTGAATGAACAGAACAGGGCAATTATCGAGTGATCCATCCCTTGATATTCAGTCCCAGCATCTGGCAGCCAATGGCTTACGAACATCCAGAGCATGGGATTGCATCCCTGACCATCTTGGCTAATAGCCATTGGTGGACCTATCCTCCATGAACATATCAAATTTTTTTTAACCCAGTTATACTTTTGGCCTTCACAACATCCTCTGGCGACAAGTTCAATAGGTTGACTGTGCGTTGTGTAAAGAAGTACTCCTTACATTTGCTTTAAACTGCTGCCTATTAATTTCAGTGGACGGCCCCTAGTTCTTGTGTTACGTGAAGGGGTAAATAACACTTCCTTATTCACTTTCTCCACACCATTCATGATTTCATAGACCTCTATCATAGACTGTCCACAATGACTCTGTAGCAGAGTGCTGACTCACCACCGGGGCGCCTCCTGCTGGCCGTCCTGGGAATTAGCTTTCTCAGCCCTGGAGCCTTCTATAGTCCAGTATCTCGCCCTCTATTACCTGCCCCTCTGCAGTCCCTTTATCTCCACCATGTGTAGGCCCCACATCCCTCCCGGACCACGGTGCCCCTTACCTTGGGGTGCTGCACCTCACCCAGGGAACCCCACTCCCTTGAGCCCACCTCGCCTCAGTGACCCACTGCCAGTCCTCATCTAGCTCCTTTATTCAGGGGCAAACTGCAGTTTGCAATGGCCATTCATCATTGGCTAGGGAGTTGGACCTGCTGCCTTTCCCTGCAGCCCCAGTATCTCCTTAAGCCTTCCTGTCCAGGCTCAGCCTAGGAGGTTGCCAGGCCTGAGCTCCCCAGCTCAGCCTGCCCCTTCCCCAGCACTGCTCTATTGAAGGTACCCCGTGCTCCCAGGCAGCCCACTCCTTCCCACCCCAAGGCTGGAGTGAGACTGCCTGCCTCCTACCTCACAGCCCATTTTATACTAGCCCTCTTGGGCCCGGATTGGCTGCTACCGGCCCTCCCCTGATTGGCTCTTCAGGGCAGCCCTTTCCCAGAGCTGGTTTTAACCCCTTTCTGACTGGAGCAGAGTGACCGCCCCACTACAGACTCCAATATCTCTTTCTTGAGTGGTAACAGCTAATTTGGACCCCATCATTTTATACGTATAGTTGGGATTATGTTTTCCAATGTACATTACGTCGCACTTTTTAACATTAGCTTTCATCTGTCATTTTGTTGCCCAGTCACCCAGTTTCATGAGATCCCTTTGTAACTCTTCAGTCTGCTCTGGATTTAACGATCTTGAGTAATTTTGTATCGTGCAAACTTTACCACCTCATTGTTTACCCCTTTTTCCAGAGCATTTATGAATATGTTGAACAGCATTGGTCCCAGTACATATCCCTGGGGGACCCCACTATTTACTTGTCTCCACTGTGAAAACTGACCATTTATTCCTACCCTTTTTCTGTCTTTTAACCAGTCCCTGATCCATGAGAGGACCTTTCCTCTTGTCCCATGACTGCTTAGTTTGCTTAAGAGCCTTTGGTGAAACACCTTGCCAAAAGCGTTCTGAAAGTCTTAAGTACACTATATCCACTGGATCACCCTTGTCCACATGCTTGTTGACCCCCTCAAAGAATTCTAGAAGATTGGTGAGGCATGAGTTCCCTTTATAAAAGCCATGTTGACACTTCCTCAACAAATCGTGTTCATCTATGTGTCTGATAATTCTGTTCTTTACTATACTATAGTTTCAACCAATTTGCCTGGTACTGATGTTAGGCACTGTAATTGCCAGGATCGCCAGTGGAGCGTTTTTCAAAAATTGTTGTTACGTT
This sequence comes from Platysternon megacephalum, assembly GCA_003942145.1. Taxonomy (NCBI): domain Eukaryota; kingdom Metazoa; phylum Chordata; order Testudines; family Platysternidae; genus Platysternon; species Platysternon megacephalum. Next base: position 1,762,731 of record QXTE01000081.1, on the reverse strand, counting down.
ACCATTAATAGTTAGTAGTTCTTCAAGTGCTTGCTCATGGTGATGCAATTCTAGGTGTGCCTGCGCCCCCAGAAGATTTTTGCCTTAGCAGTATCTGTAGGGTCAGCAGTGGTGCCCCCTTGAGTGCTGCGCTCATGCGCCGGTAGATAAGGTGCTGCTGACCCTACGCCCTCTCTGTTCGTTCTTACTGCCCATGGTGGTTAGTCTGAGCGCCTTCACTTGCGTTGCAAGGGCTAGCAGTTTTCGTCTACTGTCTTTGAGCCTTAGGGCTTTATAAATAGTTCTGTTCATAGTAGTTATTGTTAAGTAGTTGTTAAGTGTAGTTAATAGTTAGCAGTTAGGGTCCCAGCAGGGACTTTGTCCCAGGCGGGACATGCCCTGGTCTCCCGGGTTTAAGCCCTGCACGGACTGCAACAGGCCTATGCCTGTAAGTGACCCCCATAGCAGCTGCCTCAAGTACTTAGGAGAGTCACACGTCAGAAGACAAGTGCCGAATTTGTAAGAACTTCCAGCCCCGCACACAGAAGAAGCGGGATATTCGGCTACAGGCTCTCCTCATGGAGTCCGCCTTGTGTCTGGCCTCCGTGCAGCCCCACCAGGACTCGCCGAATACCTTTGGCCTCGGTGCGCAGTGCGCCCCCGGCACCAGGCTCCGCCCGTCATTGTTCCTCGTCACCAGTGCCCAAAAAGAAGACTAAAACCCCAGCACCAAGCAAAAAGGGCACTGGGCCATTGGGCAAAGGACCCACTATGGGCTCCCTGGCCACTCCAGAGCCGCATGCTCACAACTCCTCAGACAGTACGGACTCCCGGGAGGGGCATGGGATCAAAAGCCCTGGTGGCACCGACGCCTTCATAGTCTCCCCTGGCAGCGAGAGAACACAGGCCTCTGCCCACGCCACTGATGCGCCCCAGGAACCAGCAAAGGCTCCCCACGAGGGCAAGCTAGCCGCTAAGACCCCTCAGGGGGCAATGGAGCGCCACTGATCCCCCAAGATGAAGCAGTGCTCTCCACCTCTGCGCTGGAGTTGCAGCCCAGATGCTCTGGGGCTCGCCCTCGGTCACCAGTGCTGCGTTTGTGGTTGCTGCCATCTCGCCACGGATCACCTAGAGCAAGACACCGGTCTCCGTATTATCAACGCCGCTCACCCTCCCACAGATCGTCCTCTAGGCTCAGGTCCTAGTCGGCTCCATCGTGGGAGTGCTCCCCGTCGTGTCTCCAGTCCCCTTGGTACCAGCACCAATTATCTCGTTCCAGGCACCAGCCCCAACAGTGATGGTCAGCAAACAGACCCAGGCATTGACGGCCCCACTGTGGTCACCGGAAGGGGATTCCTCTGGCACGGAAGCCCAGTTCAGCCCCTTGCCTAGTCAGCACTGGCGCAAATGGGCACCCAAGGCCACGGCAACAGCACATACTTGGCAGCACAGCCACTGGCTGGTGCAGTGGCCTTATTGCGGCATATAAGGAATGCCGGTTGTGGCGATGCCTCCTTCTCACCACTGATGGGCCGCCACCTCGGAACAGCAGCTGGCAGCACTGGGATCGGTGCACGAGGGACGCCCGGTGGTCAAAGCAGAGGGAATGGCGTCCACCCCAAGCCTCCCTCCCGTGCGAGGAAAGATGCCTCGGAACCTCCCCCGGCGCAGCAATCATCGTCCTCATTCCCAGATGAGGCGGTTGCGGGACCCTCAAGGGCAAGCCCGCCGGACGATTTCAAGGAACACCAGGCCCTGCTGCATCGGGGGGCCAAGAACTTGGGCCTGGAGGTGGAGGAAATGGCTGAGCAGACAGACACCTTGTTTAACTTTGTCAGCCTCCACCCCGACCTGTGTCGCACTACCGGTGCATGAAGAGGTCTTTAGGATTGCCAAGGGTCTCTGGCAAACCCCTTCCTCCATTCCTCCCACCTCAAAGAGGGCCGAAAAGAAGTACTTTGTCCCCGCCAAGGAGTTTGAGTACCTCTATACCCTCCCCCGAGCTTGCTGGTGCTCTCTGCCATCCATGAAAGAGACAAGCAGGGGCATACCAGTCTCACCCCCAAGAATAAAGAGGCCAAACCGTTGGATCTGTTTGGTAGAAAGATTTATTCAGTGGCCAGTTTTGCAGTTCCGGGTGGCGAACCATCAGGCTCTTTTGGCCCGTTACAAGTTTAACTTATGGGACTTCCTCCATAAGTTCAAGGAATCCCTTCCACAGGGTTTTGCCCAGGAATTTGGCACCCTGGTGGAAGAGGGCACTGCGGCTGCCAGGTGCTCCCTCCAGATGGCGTGGGATACGGTGCACTCGTGAGCCAAGGTGATCACATCAGCGGTGGTGATGAGGCGCAGCTCCTGGCTTCAGACTGCAGGTCTCTCACAGGAAATGCAGACCTCCATCCAGGACCTCCCCTTGGATGGGAATGGTCTCTTTTCAGACCAAACAGATGCGAGGCAGCATGGGCTGAAGGACACCAGGGTCATCCTTTGCTTGCTGGGAATGCATATGCTGCAGCCTGTGAGGAAGTAGTTCCGGCCGCCACCTAGGCCTTGGCAGTCTCGCCAGGGACCTGCAAGAAGAAGGGACAGAGACGCTAGTTTCAGCTGTCGTCGCCCTTCTTCCCCCCGCTGTCCTGGTAGCCCAGTCAGGCAAAACACCCCAGGGGCCAAAAGTGCTTGTTTTGAGGGTGTGGTCGAGAGCAATGCCCCAGCCACCTGCCAAGATCCACCCCGCTCTTTCCTCAACCGTCTTCATCTCTTCCGTTTGGCCAGGTCCCAAATCACCTTGGACTGTTGTGTGATGGACATAGTGTCTCGTGGTTAGACCCTGCAATTTTCAGCCGCCCCTCCCTCCTGTCCCTCTTCAGGGACTGTCAGGGTTCCCTCCCCACTCTGAACTCTGGGGTACAGATGTGGGGACCCGCATGAAAGACCCCCTAAGCTTATTTCTACCAGTTTAGGTTAAAACCTTCCCCAAGGCACAAATCCTTCCTTGTCCTTGGATGAGTACTGCTGCCACCACCAAGTGAGTTAGACAAAGATTCAGGAAAAGAACCACTTGGGGGGATATTTTGGGGAAACAGGAACTCCAAGCCCCTTCACCCCCTTTCCTGGGAAGGCTTGAGAGTGACCAAGGTGAGCACAGACAAGACCCTTGGGTTTTTAGGACACTAAAAACCCAATCAGATTCTTATAAAACAGAACTTTATTATAAAGAAAAAGTAAAAGAAGCACCTCTATAAAATCAGGATGGAAGGTAATTTACAGGGTAATCAGATTCAAAACACAGAGGATTTCCCCTCTAGGCAAAACTTTAAAGTTACAAAAACAGGGATAAACCTCCCTCTTAGCACAGGGAAAATTCACAAGCTAAAACAAAAGATAATCTAACGCATTTCCTTGCCATTACTTACTATTTCTCTAATATTAGATGCTTAGTTCAGATATGGCTTAGGGAGATGTATTTTCCCTACCCTGGTTCCTCACTGACCCGGAGAGAACAAAGGAACCCAAAACAAAAACTTTCAAATCTGTGGGGGACGGTATCTTCTCCCCTTATTGGTCCTTTTGGTCAGGTGCCAACCAGATTATTTGAGCTTCTTAACCCTTTACAGGTAAAGGAGGGATTAACTCTTTACAGGGTAAGGAGGGATTTTATGCTACCCTTAGCTGTATGTTTATGACAGGGACCCTTCTCACAAGCACCTTCTCATTCAGGAGGTCGAGAACCTCCTGTACATGGGGGCGGTGGAAGAGGTTCCTCGGGACATATGGGGAAAGGGGTTCTATTCCCACTACTTCCTAATCCCGAAAGCAAAAGGGGGCCTCAGACCCATTCTGGACCTGTGACGCCTCAACAAGTCTCTCAAAAAGTTTTGCATGATCTCCCTGGCCTCCATCATCCCCTCCCTGGATCCAGGAGACTGGTACGCCACCTTCGACTTGAAGGATGCCTAGTTTCACATATCCATATTCCAAAGTCACAGACATTTCCTCCATTTTATAGTGGGCAAACGCCATTTCCAATTTATGGCACCCCCTTTTGGCCTTTCATCGGCTCCAAGGTTCCAGTGGCCACTTACCTCAGACATTGAGGGGTCCAGGTCTTCTCGTATTTCGATGTCTGACTCATCAAGGGCAGGTCTCGGAACCAAGTACAGAGAAGCCTCGATCTGCTGCATTCCACTTGCCACGACCTGGGCCTGTTGATAAACGAGAAAAAATCCATGTTAAAGCCGGTCCAACGCATAGAGTTCATAGGGGCGGTTCTCGACTCCACACGAGCCAGTGCCTTCCTCCCGGAGGTACGTTTTCAGGCCATGTCAGACTTGACAAAGCCCTGGCTGGGATGATTTAGTTGGGAATTGGTCCTGCTTTGAGCAGGGGAGGTCCCTTCCAGCCCTGGTATTCTATGATTCTATGATCTCCCATGTGAGGAACTGCCCACTCACCACGGCTCTCACCTCCCTGCAGTTGCTGGGCCACATGGCCACCTGTACATGTGTAGTCAGTCATTCACGGCTCCACCTCCAGTCTCTGCAAGTGTGGCTGGCATCGGTTTACACCCCCAACAGACACGAGGTAGACCAGGTGATTAGGGTGTTGGATCACGTCCTGTCATTCCTGTATTGGTGGTTGGACGCCAGGTTGGTGTTTCAGGGAGTCCCCTTCGTGACTCCATCCCCATCACTAACCCTGGTCTCTGATGCTTTGCACCTGTGCTTGGGAGCCCCCCGGGCGAGCTGAGCACCCAGGGCCTCTAGTTCTGGGACGATCTGGCCCTCCACATCAACGTCAGGGAGTTCCGAGAGTTTCGCCTGGCCTGCCAGACCTTCTTGCCCCCACCTGAAGGGCAAGGTGGTGCAGGTCCTTACGGACAATACCGCCACAATGTATTACATCAACAGACAAGGTAGAGCGAGGTCAGCGGCCCTCTGCCAAGAAGCTCTGAACTTTTGGCACTTCTGTGTGCAGCATGCCATTCATCTGGTAGCCACGCACCTGCCCGGCACCAAGAATGTACTAGCGGATCGCCTCAGCGGGACCTTCTTGTCTCGTCACAAGTGGTCGTTCCATCCAGAGGCAGGCGGTATAATCTTCTGGAAGTGGGGGACTCCCCAGGTGGACTTGTTCGCCTCCCGACAGAAAATACTACATGTTCTGTTTGCTCCAGGGGATGGACCGGGGTTCCCTGTCAGACGCCTTTATGCTTCCGTGGTCGGGAGCCCGGATGTACGCCTTCCCACCAGTGCCGTTGATCCACAGAGTCCTCGTGAAGATCAAACGGGACAGGGCGAGAGTCATCCTGATAGCTCCCGAGTGGCCTCACCAGCACTGGTTCGGCATGTTGCTGGTCCTGTTGGTAGCCAAGCTGCTGCGGCTCCCTCTCTGGCCGGACCTGCTGTCCCAGAACCATGGCAGTCTCCTGCACCTGAACCTGGAGGCACTGCCCTTGACAGCATGGCTTGATGGGGACAAGCGGGGATAATGCTTGACTCAGGTGCAACAGGTTTTGCTGGATAGCAGAAAGCCGTCCACCAGAGCAACCTATTGGGCAAAGTGGAAAAGATTCACGTGCTGGGCCTCGGATCGGCACGTCTGGGCTGAGCAGGCCTCCCTGCAGGTGATTCTGGACTATCTCCTGCACCTCAAGCTCCAGGGCTTGTCAGTGTCATCAATCAGGGTCCACCTGGCTGCTATTTTGGCTTTCCACCCTCCCTTCCAAGGCAGGTCATTCTTAGCTTACGACATGACAGCCCAGTTCCTGAAAGGTCTGAAGCATTTTTACTCTCACATCTGGGATCCAATCCCTTCCTGGGATTTGAATCTTATGCTGTCAAGGCTCGTGGGGCCTCCCTTTGAACCTCTGGATTCCTGCTCTCTTCCCCTTCTCTCCTGGAAGGTGGCATTCCTGGTGGCAGTTACGTCCGCCCGCAGTGTGTCTGAGATCAGGGCACTTACGTCAGAACCACCCTATACGGTGTTCTACAAGGATAAGGTCCAGTTGTGGCCGTACCCGGCATTCCTGCCCAAGGTAGTCTCCCAGTTTCATACTGGCCAGGATATTCTCTTAACGGTCTTCTTTCCAAAGCCCCACAATTCCAAAGAGGAGCGCAGGTTACGCACCCTGGACGTCAGGAGGGCGCTGGCCTTCTATATCAACAGAACACAGCCTTTCCGTAAGTAAACACAACTGTTTGTTGCAGTGGCAGACAGGATGAAAAGGTCGCCCAGTGTCTGCTCAGAGGATTTCATACTGGATCACAGTTGGCATTCGATACTGCTACAAGCTGGCAAATGTGCCTCCACCGGCGATAGTCAAAGTGCACTCAATTAGAGTGCAAGCGTCGTCAGCGGCCTTCTTGACTCAGGTGCCAATCCAAGAGATCTGTGGAGCTGCTACTTGGTCATCTGTCCAAACATTTATGGCCCATTATGTGCTGACCCAGCAGGCCCAGGACGATGCTGGCTTCAGCAGGGCAGTGCTGCAAGACCGCAAACTCCGAGCCCACCTCCATTTGCACTGCTTGTGAGTCACCTAGAATGGAATTGACATGAGCAAGCACGCAAAGAAGAAAAAAGTTACCTACCTTTTGTAACTGTTATTCGAGATTCCTGCCCCTCTGTCGGAGTTGCTGGCAAAAAGGAACTGAGAGAGTATAGGGTCGGCAGCACCTGATATAGCGGCGCATGAACGTGGCACTCAAGGGGCGCCACTGCTTACCCTACAAATACCGCTAAGGCAAAAATCTCCGATGGCCGCACACGTGGGTGTGTGCACACCTAGAATGGAATGGATATAAGCAATACAGCTTATATTCTAATCTATTTAGTAGTGTCATAGAAATTGGGACAAGGCTGACCAATACTGCACCTTAAGTAGTTATCCATTTTTAGAAAATATAACACAGTTTTCAGTCTCTTAATTTGATCAGGTTTATTGGTGGTCAGCAAAGGCGTTCCTTATAACAAAGAAGGTTCAGGATTTCCATGCTCACACCCTGAATTCAGTCTCTAGAAGAGTACCTAACATTGTCTCTCAAGGAGATGTAGCTGTAGTAATTTGGGTTTTCCCCTTTCTTCCTTTTTAGGCTGTTTGCCCTTCAAAACGTACACCAAGATTCAGGCTGTGTTGACAATCTGTATTTCTTACCTGTATTTCTGTAATTCCTGGTTCATTCTCTTTTTAGAGTTGTTCAAAGTCTCTGCAGGTATTCCAAAATTTAGGATTTGAAGTGAGTCTGTTCAAAAGTTCACAATCCACAGAGAAGCCAGTGTGCATGTCTTTGTTATTTTGTTTGTTGTGTAGGGTGAATTAATCAGCCTTTAGGTAAGGGGGCCATTCTCTTGTTAGTTCCCTTTCTGCTAATTTTGTTTTCTCTGCATACATTTAAAATTATCCAAGAACAGTTGTTATGGGTGAAGTCTAGCCCCAGTGAAGTCAACGGGGCCAGGATTTAATCCTATGGCTCAGATTGACCCTAGCCTTATTTCAATAGAAGAGGGTGGCTCAGAAGGCTCTCTTTTCTTTTTTGTAGTTTTCTTTAAGCTTTTCTTGCTCACATGTTCCCTGTTGTGATGAGGACAAGGGAGATCATGAGTATTCATTCAGCTTATGACATTGCATTGCAGGAAGTAGTTTACCATTTGATCCTCAAAAAACTATTTGCATTTTCTTTGATAAAGCAGGTGTCCATGTGGAAATATACGCCATTTATAAACTATTTGTGTATTTCACGTGGCAGATGTCTCGAACTGTTTTGCTGTATTTCCAGTAAAAGAGCAAGTCGTGACAATTCTGGAATCCATGTTGACACATCTACACCCAAGCACCATCTGGAAGCCATGTATCTGCTGCTGTATACTCACTGCCATCCTGAAAACTAACAGTAGTAAATCTGGAAAAACTTGAGGGACCCACTGTTAACTCCTTGTGTGTCTATATAATTTCAACCAATATGATCTCCTTTCCATTTAGGGACTCTGGGAAGGGTAGAAATCCAAATTCACTCAGCATTAGAGGAGTGTGAAAGCAATGGGGATTTACTTAAGCACTGACCTTGTTGTTAAGGATTAATGATCATCAGTGGACACGGACAAGTAATTCTGGGTGAAATTCATCCCAGCTGTAGAGGGCCTACTCAAGGCCCTATGCACCACATAAACTCCACTTAAACTAGGAGCTTATACTTAGCCAGAAAGGTTTTTGGAGCAGGGACTTTGTCTTACTATATGTTTATACAGTATCTAACACAGTGAGGCCTCAATGCTGATTGGGGCCTTTGGAATACTACTTTAATATGAATAATAATGGCCTTTTGTAGTCCATCTGCACTGAGGTCAACTTCACCCATTGTACAAAAGTTGTATGACCATCATATATGGGTGTAGATTAATTACTGGTCAGCCCATAAAACATAGCACATACCAGCTGCTTTTCAGATATTCTCCATCATAATTAAAAAGCATTTTTCTTTGCTGCTTCACTTAAATTCTCCCATTAATTTTCATGAAGCTCCACCTTGGGTTGTGAGCAAATGTAAGAATGTTTTAAAGTCAGAGTAATTGAGTAGGTTTCTTTATCTTTCTGTCTTAATTAGAGTTTTAATATGCCTTGATTATTTTTCAATTTGAACCAAAGTAGAATTTAATGTAAACAATTACCTACTGTATTTATGACTTAATTTTTCAGGGAATGTCTTGGTGAAGCACATGAACCTTGTGACTGCCAAACATGGAAGAACTGGCTGCAGAAGATATCAGAAATGAAACCAGAAGAACGTAAGAGTGGGTTTTGTGGGGTTTTTAACAACATTAAATAAGAACTATATGGTAGTTAAGAAATCAGTGTGAAAGAGGGGAGGGACAGGTTTGATCATTTGTCCTGTAGAAATTGTCTAATAAAAAAAAATGGTGCTGAAAACTGTATAATTCTTCTTCGAGTGCTTGCTCATATCGATTCCAATTAGGTGTGCGCGCGCCGCGTGCACGATCGTCGGAAGATTTTTACCCTAGCAACACTCGGTGGGTCGGCTGAGGCGCCCCCTGGAGTGGTGCCCTTATGACGCCGGATATATGCCCCTGCCGACCCAGCGCCCTCTCAGTTCCTTCTTACCACCCGTGACGGTCGTTGGAACTGGAGCACAGCTAGCTGTTCTCCACTCTCCCTAGCATTCTCTTTTTTGTACTTGTTAATAGTTTTCATTAGTGATAAGTAGTTGTTAATAGTTGTAAATAGTTCTTTAACAGTGGTAGTAGTTAGATTAGTTTCTTTCTGAGAGGGAGTGGGGTCTTCCCCCCCCACCCCCCCAGCCCGGTGCCTAGTCCCATGCCGGGGTCTCCGGGTTTCAAACCCCGCTCGGCTTGCCTGAGGTCGATGCCAACGGGAGACCCCCACGACTCCTGCCTAAGGTGTCTGGGGGAATCCCACCAAGCGGACAAGTGCCGCATTTGCAAAAGCTTCAAGCCAAGGACCAGAAAGGAGCGGGACTCTCATAGAATCATAGAACTTAAGATCAGAAGGGACCATTATGATCATCTAGTCTGACCTCCTGCATGATGCAGGCCACAAGAGTTGACCCACCCACTCCTGAAATAACTCTCACCCTTGACTCAGCTGTTGAAGTCCCCAAATCATGATTTGACGACTTCAAGCAGCAGATAATCCTCTAGCAAGCGACCCCTGCCCCATGCTGCGGAGGAAGGCGAAAAACCTCCAGGGCCTCTGCCAATCTACCCTGGAGGAAAATTCCTTCCCGACCCCAAATATGGCGATCAGCTGAACCCCGAGCATGCGGCCAAGATTCTCCATCCAGACACTTAGGAAAAGACTTTCAATATCCCAACATTTATCATCGGTACTAACTACCAGCGGTGGCACATTATTGACCTATTGAGTAAATCAAGTTATCCTATCAAACCATTCCCTCCATAAACTTATCAAGCTTAGTCTTAAAGCCGGAGAGGTCTTTCGCCCCCACTATGTCCCTCGGCAGGCCATTCCAGTATTTCACTCCTCTGACGGTTAGAAACCTTCGCCTAATTTCAAGCCTAAACTTCCCAACTGCCAATTTATATCCATTTGTTCTCGTATCCACATTAGCACTGAGCCGAAATAATTCCTCTCCCTCCCTGATATTGATCCCTCTGATATATTTAAAGAGAGCAATCATATCTCCCCTCAACCTTCTTTTGGTTAAGGAAAACAA
>QXTE01000081.1:1584954-1745968 GCA_003942145.1 Platysternon megacephalum | reverse complement strand
CCCCCCCCCCCGGGACCTCTGCCCCATCCAACCCCCCTTCTCCTTCCTGACTGCCCCCCTGGAACCTCTGCCCCCATGTTCCCCGCCCTCTGACCGCCCCAACCACCACCCCGAACTCCCCTGCCCTCTTACCGTGCTGCCTGGAGCACCAGTGGCTGGTGGCGCTACAGCCACACTTCCCAGAGCACCAGGACAGGCAGCCGTGCCGCCCAGCTGGAGCCAGCCACGCCACCGCACAGCACAGAGCACTGGGTCAGGCTGCGGCTCTGCAGATGCGCTGCCCCAGGAGCTCACAGCCCCGCTGCCCAGAGCGTTGCGCCAGCGGCACAGTGAGCTGAGGCTGCGGGGGAGAGGCCGAGGGCTCGGGCCAGGCAGGAGGGTCCCGTGGGCCAGATGTGGCCCGCGGGCTGTAGTTTGCCCACCTCTGATCTAGATAGATCGATAGATATATTTTAGCCAGAAGATTCAAAAGCACTTCTCCTCAGTTAAGACTATTTCCATGCCAAATATTCTGAGTTTTTTCAATGGCAGAGCTGTGGGGTTTGTTTTTTTTAAAGTCACAAGATTTTATTTATATATATAAAATAGGCACATGCGCGTATGCACATACACACAGAGCTGTCCCCTTGACAGTTTGATTCTTTCAGTTTGGATATGGGAAATGCATCTTACAACTGGAATGAATTGGAAATCCAAGACTTTCATCAGGGCCACCCAGAGGATTCAGGGGGCCTGTGGCAAAGCGGGCGAGCTGCGGCGCTTGTACTCACCCGGCGGCGGTCTGGGTCTTCGGCAGCATTTCGGCAGCGGGGGGCCCTTCAGTCGCTCCGCGTCTTCGGCAGCACTGAAGGACCCCCTGCTGCCGAAATGCCGCCGAAGACCCGGACCGCCGCCGGACCAGGGCTCACGGGGCCCCTGCGGGGCCTAGGGCAAATTGCCCCACTTGCCCCCTCCCCTCTGGGCGGCCCTGACTTTCATAATTGTTGTAACGGTAAGCTCTTCAAGTGGCCCTCTGCACATTCCTACCCTGGGATGTGCCCATGGTACCATCAGGACTAGAGGAAGCTTCTGGTAGCAGTGCCTGTTGGAGTGCTCTTGCACCTTCTTCCCCTTTCTCTTCCCCTTGTGGCTCTGTACATTCGGAGAGCAAAGCTATAAATGGGTTGTGCATCTGTGCACCTCCTCCAATGCTTGAGTTGGAATTATAACTCCAAGGAAGAAGCATTCCAATGTGCAGTACTGCTAGAAGGTTCCATTTCTAGCTACGCCATGAGTACATTCTAAGAATGTGAATGTGCAGAGACCACTTGAAGAACTCTTGTTACAGGTCAGTAATCTTTATCTTTGTAATGTTAAAAATATTGGTTATTTTATCAGTGTAATTAGATTAATTGCTTACAACTTTATTCTGATTTCATGCTGGCTTATTGATGTAACTCTGTTGCCTCTTCTATTTTACACCAATGTTAAATTAGATAGAATTAGGCCCTTCGTGTGTCTACAGCATTTAGAACATATAATGTGGTATGTAAATGCTAATTATTATTATAAAACCATTGTTAAATTAACTAAGCATTTTAAAATAGAATTTGCTTGGTATCTTTGAAAATTTCAGATTTCCTCTTCATGCTATTATGAGATATTTCCTGATTCTTTTTACTTTACAATGGAAAGTCCAATTTAATAAATATCTCCCACTAGCCCAATTTACATTTGTATTGTGTTTCCTGTAGTTGTTTTAAGTATGCTTTAAAACTGCTGTAGGCTAAAACTGCTTTCACACAGTTCAGTCAGGCAGTGTAGATGAGGCCAAAACGTATTAAAAACTTCCTCCCCCCACCTCCCAAAATTGTGTTCTAGAACTTGGTAGGAAATCTTGTAATCTCCAGAAGAGTCCCAAAGGGATGAGTATTTATTTTCTAAAGTACAGACGCTCCCCGGGTTACGCAAACCCGAGTTACGCAAACCTGCACTTACGGAAGAAGTTCCGTAAGTGGGTTGGGGTTTTTTTGGTTGTTTTTTTGTGTGTGTAATTGTTGGGTATACGTCCCCGACTTATGCAAAATTCGACTTACGCAAGGTGTTCCAGAATGGAACGCTTGCGTAAGTCAGGGAGCGTCTGTATTACCTATTGTACATGGTTTGGCTCTTAAATCTATGTCCAGAAGTCATTTCCATAAATCTTAGAGAAATAGAAGCAGCTGATACTTGTGTTTTAAAAACAAAAAAAATGGGGGAAGGGTGAATAAGTCTATTTAGATTGTAAACTTTTGGGGCAGGGACTGTCTTTTGTTCTGTGTTTGTACAATGCCTAGTATAGTGGGGTCCTGATCCATGACCAGGGCTCGTAGGTGATACAAATGATATTACCATCATTTATTAATTAATGTAAAATAACACAGGACACACACTTATTTGGAGTGATCCATAGAAACTAGTATAAAACTTAAGTATCAACAATGATTTTTTTAATTTCCTAGCATCGGTCTTGGACTGTGTTAACATCTTATAGTATATTTAATAAATTATAATGTAAAGCATAATAAAATATACAGATGCATTCCCTAGCTGATTGAGGTGTGGCTGTGACCTTTGACTTATGTCGTATTTGTCAAAGCATCTTAATTTTTGCCTTACGTTACTTTGTAACACATGCTGTAGGTTTATGAGGAAATTAATGTGCACTGTCAAGAATTAGGGAAACATGCAGACTTCTTCACCTACTTTTTACAAAAATTGATATGCACATAATCTTAACTTTTCTATTTTTTCCCCCTTAAAGTTGTGGGAGTTAGTGAGGCTTATGAAGATGCTGCCAACTGCCTATGGTTACTAACTAACTCCAAACCGTGCGCCAACTGCAAATCTCCAATTCAGAAGAATGAGGGCTGCAACCACATGCAGTGTGCAAAGGTATAAAGAAGTTTATATTGTTTATGGTGGAAAGTGTAACTCAAGTTGTATATACATGTCTATTTTGTAAATGCAAACATACAAAGCCTCTGAAATCACAGGCATGGGATCTAGTGGAACTTCTAAACCAAATTGCAACATTGGCAGATAGAAAGAAGCTCTAATGTATTAAGATGTAAGCAAAGTATTTGATATACAATTTCATTAAATCTTACTTACAAGATCCATTTTGGCTTGGCAGTGAACACTGGTTACATGAGTTGAAGGACAATAAACAAAGAGAAATGACGAGCAGTAAACGAAGAATAAAATGGGAGGAAAGGCTTAGAGGAAAACTATACAGATCTTTGCATTGTCCACTCTTCATTAATGACCTAGAAGAGAAAGTGAATAGCATATTTAATTCACAGAAGATACTAAATTTTGAGGCATTGTGAACACTGATGAAGATAGAGAAATAATACAAAGGGAAATAAGGTGAGCTGAAAATATTAAAATAAGGTCAGAAATAATAATAATACAAAGATCAAAATAAGGTGGAAAAATGTAAACATAGATATTCAATGGGAGTGAGAAACCAGGAAAACAGTAATTCCAAGAAAGACTTTAGGGGTAACAATAGACAGAAAATTAGATGCAAGTTTTCAGTACGTCATAAAAATAAATAGGTTTTGCATAGCAATATTTTCTATGTCAAAACCTCTTTATGTAACATTATAATATATCTCAGACAACTCTTTTTTCAAATGAACTAAAAGCAGAAAGTTAGAGTACTTGCTTTTTAGTCAATGGATAGTGTGACAAAGTTCCTCCTCTACCTTGGTGGGTCCTGCGCTTTCTGGCGGATTTGCTCGCTTCAGAGGTTCACGGCAGCCCGCAGTTTGGCCACTTTTGCCACTGGTTCAAACCTGCCGTTCGCTCAGCTAACCTCATCACTGGCCAGCATGGCGGAAAGGGAGGAGAACAATCCCCGCAGTCTCTGTTGTCCCACCTAGTGGGTCGGGGACAGGCTAGAGACCTTTCCCTCTGATATGACTCACAGTCCAGGTCAACTCTTCATGTGTCAAATAGGGAGTTGGGGGAATGGGGGGAGCCTGGGCCTGCCCTCTACTCCAGGTTCCAGCCCAGGGCCCTGTGGATCGCAGCTGTCTACAGTGTCTCCTGTAACAGCTATGTGACAGCTACAACTCCCTGAGCCACTTTCCCCATGACCTCCCGCCAGCACCTTCTTTGTCCTTACCGCAGGACCTTCTTCCTGATGGCATTTTTATTCCTCCGTCCTCCAGTAGCACATCCTCTCGCTCCCAGCTCCTTATGTGCCTCTCCCTAACTGAAGAGAGGTCTTTCTTTTTTTAACCAGGTGTCCTGATTAGCCTACCTGCCTTAATTGGTTCTAGTAGCTTCCTAATTGGCTCCAGGTGTCCTAATTAGCTTGCTTGCCTTAATTGGTTCTAACAGGTTCCTGATTGTTCTGGAATAGTCCCTGTTATCTTACTCAGGGAAAAGAGACCTGCTTAATCTGGGGCTAATGTATCTACCTTCCACTACTCTCCTGTAGCCATCTGGCCTGACCCTGTCACAATAGCTTATGTGAAAGTAGCAAGAACAACTAATATGTCCATTTAATAATGTCAGGTTTTCAGATTAAGAAGGGGGTATCTGTCACTACTAAAGTTTCAAACACTTATTTGTGTAGGTAGGTTGGCTTCTATCAAAATATACCTTGGGTTAGAAAACAGTTCTCTTTTTCCAGGAGTCTGTCTGTCTCTCCATACCATGCAAATGGCTTTTTCTTTCTGCGCCCATCACATACTCCTCCTCACTTTTCCTCTGCTATATTTAGGGATTTTGTTGTTTATGCTGCCAGCAGAAATAGATCCTGCCTTGTCCTCACTGGTTCATTCTAGGTTTACCATTTATCTTTTTCTTTCTTCAAATGAGCTCAGCTCATGCCAATAAGCTCAACTCAACAAGATTTCAAGTGTTGCATACTATAGGCTTGATTGGCTTTCACCATTAAACATAAATTAGTGTCACTACTTCAGTTCTACCAGCATTTGAGGTACTAACTATGGGCCAGATTCTCCAGTCTGCTAAGAACGCTTTGCACCTTGTAAGCAGCACAAAGTGGCTTTAAAATGGCCAGAGATAACTGGTGTTGAATTCCCCTTATGTAGGGGAACTCTCCATCAGGAGAAAGCTGATAGAGGCAACTCTGCTACTTCCTGTGCTAGCCTCCCCTCTCCCTTATATAAGAGGAGGGGGAAGGGTTATTCCAGGGCATGGCCGCATGGTGGAATGGAGCTCCCTTATACTCGTTCATCCACTTGCGTAAGTTCTCTTATGGACTTTAGGCCTTTGGCGGAAGTTAGAGTAGTCTCCCTGATGCTCTAATTTCTCCCAGATCCTAGCTGTTGAGTATTAGAAAGTCACATGTCCACACAGCCCAAAGTGCAGAATTGGGTCCTAAATGTTTTGGACCATGATTTTGAGAAATCATTGGTCTTTCACCAG
Source organism: Platysternon megacephalum (assembly GCA_003942145.1). Taxonomy (NCBI): domain Eukaryota; kingdom Metazoa; phylum Chordata; order Testudines; family Platysternidae; genus Platysternon; species Platysternon megacephalum. The sequence continues at coordinate 1,740,541 of QXTE01000081.1, read as the reverse complement.
ACTGTCTCTTTGTTGGCTGTCATTTATTCCTTATCTACTCTAAATCAGTTCAGGATTATTCTTGCTATATCCCTCCAAGTCTTCTAGCATTCTTCTTAATATCAAATACGTGGGGAAGCATAAGATTTGTAAAGGACATAATAGGGGAGAGACCTCAGTATTGATGCAAAAAGAGGTTATTAATAAAACAATTATAATTTATTACAATTTTAGGTTATTGTGTAATTGGCTTCACTATTACTGAATTATAGGACACTGTTATTTTCATACACAAGATGCTTGGAGAATATGATAGCTCACATGCTTATGTTTTTTGGTTAATTTTATAATGAACTGCTCAAGCTAATTAAGGAAATTCCTAGGAAATGTCTGCATTCTGTCAAACAGTGAGAACACAGTGCAAAGAGGATGACACCACCTTGCCTGTTAAACCATATTTATTACCTTCATTTGTGTTCACACAGACTCTTGTATGCAGCTTTATAGCTTCTATTTTGTTTTAACATTCTGCACTATTTTCTTTTTACGTTATCCTTTGGAAGATGTATATAATTTTAGTAATTGGGATTTTGACCTTGTATAGAGTATTTGATAAGTGTCTTTAATTGCAAATTGTGAATGTACAACAAATAGTAGGTTGTAAATCTAGGAACCATTTGCTCAAAAGGCAAGCAACCAAGAAGACTCATTTATGGTTGGGAAATGTTTTATGGAAGATATTGGTTACTTTTAACTCATGTTTCTACTCAAAGGTGAAAACCTTTGTTGTCCCTCAAATGCTTAACGTGCTATAAGCTTATTTTGACATGTATATTTGCAAATATTGTATATCTAAACGCGGGCCTTCATATAATAACTGCCTGATACCATTATATGAAAAGTAAGATATTTTATGTACAAATGTAGCTAAGCCATTTAATGCTATAACTAATGTAAGAAGTCATTTGAGTATAGAAAGTATTTATATTAATTGGGAAATCAGTTAGTTATCTGGCAATGCGTAAGCAGCTCCTTATCAAGCTCAGAAAAACAAGAAGAATCTTTCCAAGGATGGTACAAAGAAAAGACAATACTTTCTTTGACCATTTACATTTAAATACTCTCTTTAAGAATCTTTTATATTTAAAAAGACTATTTTAAGAGCTCAAAGTTTACATTTAAAAAGGCTATTTTAAGACCTGAAAGGCCTGAAGACTATTTTAAGACCTGACTATTTCAAGAGCTTTTATATAGGAAATAGGAGTATTTGGACTCATTTGAAACATAATTTCTGCTCCTGTTAAACACTGATGGATCTAAAGGGATAGCTCAGAAAATAAATTGATTAAAAGAGAGAGTTAAAACTTTAAATATCAAAAATCAATATACCCATAAAGCTGAAGAATAACAACTCTGCTGCATATGCAATAGCAGATTGAATATTCATGAGCTGAAGATGGTACCAGCACAATCCAATAAAGATGTTGAGCCAATGGAAGGTGACAGCAGCTGATATTTAAATCCAGCTATACCCCTGAAAGAGGTCTGTCTTCCACCTTCAGCGAGGCCATGGAAAAAGAAGTGTATAAATTTCTCTGAACTGAAACACACTCTCTTATGCTTATTACCCTTACCCTTATGTACTGTTACACACACTTGCTCAGTTACACTCTTGCTCTCAGCACTCATCTTAGTTTAGCCACTTCATTTCATCTCTACAAGCAAACAAAAAGCAACAAGACAGCTAAGAACAATAAAACCACAACACAGCATCAAGAGGAAGCAACCTTCCAACCACCACTGCTTCTGCATGTCATCACAACATCGAGAATTCAGCATCACTGGTGAGATGGAGTTTGCCAAAGTACTGCCAAGGGATTAGATTTAACTTGTTCTTGTACTAATTTTAATGCAATATTGAAATTATTATAATGTAGGTATCAACAGCTTTTCGTGTTAAACCCCAGATTGTTTAGACTATGTATTCCTGGAAAGGAGACATAAGCAAATATTGATAAATAGAGAGAAGTTGTGGGATTTAATTTGAATTTAAGATTGTTAATATTATTAATTTGCATGTCTTGACCACTGCTTGAATGGCTTCTTTTAAGTAACCAACTTAAATACCTTCTTTAGTTTCATAGGACTTAGACTGACTTCCATGATTTCAATGGGAGTTAAGCACCTAAATACTTCTGAGCATCTGGGCCTTAGTTAAGATCACTCATCTTTTATTCATAATGAGATTCACAGATCAATGACATTGAGTCTCTGCTCTATGCAGCCCTGGAGACAGACCAGACCTGTCAATTAGAGGCATGGGATGTGTGGCTCCACCTCTGAGGAACCACCAGTTTTTCATCTGTCTCTTCAGCTTCAGGCAGGCAGACCATCTCCTCCCTGCTGCAGAGCAAATTTGAAGAGGAGAAGGAAAAACAGGCTTAAAGTCACTAGGCTGTCTCGGTCTACTTTTATCAGCACGGGGATTCCCTTTCTCTCAAGAGTCACTGGGACTCTTCATGCCCTGCCTCACCCATGTGGAGTTCAGCCTGGTGGAGAAAGCTAAGAAGGCCAGACGTTGTGTCTCCCGTACCTCCCCTGGATGGAGATTTGTGCCTGCTCTGCAGAGACTCAGGCGCCTCTCAAGTGCTAAGGCTAGGGTACATTTTTCTATGGCCTCCCTCCTCAAGCAGGAAAGCTCCCAAGAAGCAGCAGCACCTCAGCTGCAAAATCGCCCTTGGGACAGGTAGCAGCCCCAAGAATGATGGTTCCTTCCTTCACACACCCACATGTGGCAGGAGTGTAGGTTAAAGTAGAATATCAAAGGGCCAGGGAAGCTCCCCTTCTCCAGCTGCTGGAGCCTATGCTCACAGCCCTGAGTGTTGCCCATGAGACAGCTACCCAGCCCCTCGCACAAAGCTGCTGTGGCAGCAGGGAACTACTGATCTGGATGCAGAGCAAGGAGAGCCTCTAGCCAAACCTCTCCCTCCATTCTGCAGCCTTTTCTATGATTAGCTTATTATCTTTGACAATTTCAAAACTTTTTCCAAAACCTTTGAGTTAAAAAAAAAAAGAAAAATCATTGAAACTGACTCTGTCCCACAAACGGTTTCAGTTTTTGACAAACTGATATTTTTCAACAGAAACATTATGTTGATATAATCCCATCCAGCTCTACTCAACATCTCATTCTGTGCACCCACCCCAGACTTAATTTATGGCATGCAAAGCACTCCTGCCCTATGTCTGAGAATCAAACTGTACCTTTATATGGCACCATAAACCTATTAAAACATATACAGCAGCTTAGAATACATCTGCTAGGAGGGTCCTTGGGCATTTTCTTTTGACATATAAACATATGGGGGAATGTACTATTCCTGTGAATTCTGTCACTTCAGTTGGTTGTGGTGGAATAGAGATGCAGTACTGGAAATCTGTAACATGATTGGATGCAGATATTAGTTTTGTTTTCTTTTTCTTCTGAAGTGCAAATATGACTTTTGCTGGATTTGCCTAGAAGAATGGAAGAAGCACAGCTCTTCTACTGGAGGCTATTACAGGTGCACTCGCTATGAAATCATTCAGCATGTAGAAGAACAGTCCAAGGAAATGACAGTGGAGGTAGGAGATTAAACTGTATTGGCTCCAATAAAATACTTAGGCTGTAATTTTCTGTCTTGCCTAAGATTCTGAATTGGTGTCCCTGAGAAGAATTTTTTAGAGTTTAATTTTCCCCATCCAAGGTCCTCAATGGAACAAAAGTGAATTATAACTCTAAATATCATATTGAAGTAATAGGAAGAAAATACCATCAGGCTTGTGTTATACTGGGAACAAAGACAACTGGGTTCTCAGTTCTGCTAGTAACCCACCGTGTGATGTTGGGAAAGTCACTTCATCTCTCTCTACCGTGGTTACCATTCTGTGCAATCAGTGTAGTAGGCCTGTAATTACCCGCTGTGCCTCAGAGAAGTGTAATTTGGCTTAATTGATGTTTGCAATGTACTTTGAGGTCCTCTGTTTAAAGGTTGCTCTATAGGCACAAATCTCAATTCCTCAGTTCTGATGGCTGTATCTGTCAGACTTCTGATTTCAAAACATTACCTTTCTGTCTCTTAGACTACTCCTAAGGTAATTCTGCACCACTGTGTAATGCAGAATTTTGCAAAAATTAATGTGCGTGCAGAATTTCCTTTCCCTCACATAAATGGGCTGCAGTGCTGATGGCCACCACTAGGGGTCACTGGACCCAGCAGAGCCCAGTTTGCACATAGAAGACACTGCTAGGGGGAGGGGGAGGGAGCTGGAGCATTCCCGGCAGCTGCAGTTCCCTACACACTCTGAGGGAAGGAGACAGCGACATGCAGGAAACTCCACACAAGCCTGGGACCGAGCATCAGGCTGTTTTTCCCTCTGGATCCCTGGGCGCTGGGAAGGAGGGGGGGTCTGGGCTGGGGGGGCAAGACTGGACTCTGGGGGGAGGGGGAGGATGTCTGGGCTGGGGGGACTCTGTAGCTGGGCTTTGGGGATGGAAGGGGGCTGGTGTTTGGGCTGGGGGGGGTCCTGCGGCTGGGCTCTGGTGGTGGAGGGGGGGCGGGTGTCTAGGCTAGGGGGCCCCTGCGGCTGGGCTCTGGTGGTGGAGGGGGGGGCGGGTGTCTAGGCTAGGGGGCCCCTGAAGCTGAGCTCTGGGGGGGGGCAGGTGTCTGAGCTGTGCACCCCTGCAGCTGGGCTAGGGAGGAAGGGGCTTCAGGTGTATTGGCTGGGGTCTGGCCCCATGGCTGGGTTTGGGGGGGAAGGGAGGAGGGGGTGAAACAGGAACTGGGTTGTCATAGGGGTTTCTTTAACTCTGTACTCTGGGAGAATTTTTTGTTTGTATGTCTGTATTGTTACAGACAAGCTTGCTGACAGGTATTTTGAAATAAATTACCAAAATAACTGAAACTGGCATAATTATGTAGTGTTATTTTGACAAATAAAATTGGCAGAATTTTAAAATATTGTGTGCAGGATTTTTAATTTTTTTGGCACAGAATTCCTCCAGGAGTATGTCTTAAACAGTACCCATTACCATGGTATTTGTGTATAAATGTCTAATGTTCCCAGCTGAAACAGCTGACTATACTTTTGTATTTGCTGATGATTGTTAAAATAATATAAGTCTAAATGGATGACTCATGTTTGATTTATTATTTTCTAGGCTGAAAAGAAACATAGACGATTTCAAGAGCTTGATAGATTTATGCATTATTACACGAGGTTTAAGAACCATGAGCTCAGCTATCAGGTATGGTCCAAACAGTTTCTAGTACATTTTTCCCCACTTTATTAGTCCAGCAATTAGATGAATTTGTTGAATTTTATTTGTCCCTTTTTTTAGTTAGAACAGCGCCTTCTAAAAACTGCCAAAGAAAAGATGGAGCAGTTGAGTAGAGCTCTCAGTGGAAGTAAGTAGTGTTTGTTAGTATTTACTGATTTATAATGGTGGTCTGAAGTCAAATATCTCTTTACACTAAAAGAACAATTTTGTTCTTCAGATTTTTCTTTACTTATATTGATGCCTACAAGAAATGAGATATTTCAGACTGCTACTTCGGTACATTTCAGACTTTGAACTTTCAGCCTTTGTCAGTCCTCAGTTCATCTGATGTTAACTTAAGTTTGAGTCCTTTGTTGTTAAGGAGATAACAATTCTCTTTCAGTATTTATCTGTAACAGCCCCCCACACCTGATTCCATGTATTTATTTAAAATATGTGGGAGAACGGACAAAACAATGTTAATGAAAATTGCTTGAGGAAACAGTGAAGTATGAATTTCAGACTCTTAATGGTATCTTACATTTATGTAGTGACTTACACTCTGAAGGATCCCAAGGTGCATTAGGAACTACAGCATGTATGCTATATAGGGAGAATCACTTGCTTCTGAAATGCAGTCACCTTTAGGGTGAGGAAAGATGATTTGATTCAACCAGTGCACAGCACAGTACACAACTTGTTATATGTGATCTGTTCTGAATCAATTTATTTTCTTACTTTGTAGAGAAGTGTACCCATAATAAAGAAATAAAGTCTTGATCCTCCAGTGAGCTCTCCGTGTATGCAGAGGTTGCGCACGAGGAGCTCTTTGCAGGATCATGGGCGTAAGTTTGTATGGAAACTGTATGAAGATGACCTGCTATGTCACCACCTGCAAGAGTGGAAATTCAGACCTGGTCAGGTCGTCACTGCTGGCAGTTTTACCCAGCTGGCCCAAGTGAACAATCTTATCTGTCCTTATGTATAGGCCTTTTATGGATAGGGCCCATTAGGGCCTATGAAATGTTAGTGTGAATAAAAAAGTAGTAAAAGCTTCTGTTAGGAAGTAGAATAAGCATGAGAGACTCTAAATACACACAAGGAATAGATCACTTGAGTCAGAGAGAAGCTAGTGATACATAGTTACTTTTTTTTTTACCATAACCACACCTACCCATTTACAGTATGGACTGGATTTTATTTGGAAAATATTTCTGATCTTACATTAACACACACTTGTACTTCTTTTGGGGGAAACTCTCATAATAAAATTACTAAGTTTAGCAGAAAAATGTTTTTACAATGCTTGTGTTACTGTACAGCTGAAGGAGGCTGTCCTGATACCACTTTCATTGAAGACGCAGTACAAGAGCTCTTAAAAACTCGCCGCATTCTCAAGTGTTCTTATCCATATGGATTCTTTTTGGAACCTAAAAGCACAAAGAAAGAAATATTTGAACTTATGCAGGTAAAATAAGTATGTTTTGCTTTTTGTGACATAACTAATTTTTCTTGTAATACTAGTTATCCATATTGCATGTTTTCTGACTATATACAATTCTTAAACTTAGTTCAAAATGACAAAGACGTGGAAAGAACTGTGTATAATGAACTGTTTATTTTGCTGTAGCATTAAACTCATTGTTGGGTCTATATGATTTTGAATTCTGTCTTTAAAGGTTTTAAGCCTACAACCAAATTAGGGGGAAGGGAGTAAAGAATACTTTTGGCAGGATTGTTTAGTCTATAATGCAATATATTTTATTTCAGCTTTAAAGACAAACAGATTCTTAATGAAAAAAAAACAAACTTGTAATTCTGCTTTTCTGAAGATATATGAACAGGATTCTCATTCCTGGATTAGGCTGAGACCAGCAGATCTCACTCAATTCTAAAATAATTTTGATTCCTAAGGGCACTGGCTTTGGGTATAGTGCAAGCCCAAGCCCTGTATTGACCATCAAATCTCCTTTCTCTGCCGGGTGTAAATAATGCCCTCTAAATGATCTAGTCAGTCCCTTCGTTTGCACAGGAAGTGAAGCTCCCTAGGATGATAAGCCAATACAAAATGATTAACCATGACCAAAAATATGCCCCAAAGAAAAAAGAATCAAGGCATAAACATTAAAGAAGATATCTCCCCACAGAGTTTGGGAATTATGTGGTGAATGAAAGTTATGTCAGAATGATGCTTTTCTCAACAGACAGCCCCTTTGGTGATGGCCATCAAGGAGGAACTGACTGGAATTAGAGGGCAGTATTTGTTACACCCAGCAGGGGATGGCATGCAATGGTACTAGAGGGCTTGACTTGCTATACCTCACAACTTCATATATTTATATGTATTTCCATAGCACCTAAGAGCCCTAGTTAAGGATCAGGCCCCATTATGCAAGACACTGTACAAACACAGAACCTGCCCCAAAGAACTTACAATTTAAGAATAAGATGGGATGGATAAAGACAGATAGGGAGGACAAGGAAACAACGAGACAGTACTGGTCAGCATGATAGGCATTGTCTTAGTACACTTCTGCCCTCAGTGGTAAAAATTATTTGAGGGCTGAGGGAGTTCCATCAGTTTCTTGTTAAAGAGCTAACACCCAGGAGTGAGAATCCTGTCAGGATGGTATCTTTAGAGAAATTGAATTATTCAGTACAGTAACTCCTCACTTAACGTCGTCCCGGTTAACGTTGTTTCGTTGCTGATCAAATAGAGAACATGCTTGTTTAAAGTTGCACAATGCTCCCTTATAATGTTGTTTGGCAGCTGCCTGGTTTGTCCACTGCTTGCAGAAAAAGCATCCCATTGGAGCTAGCTGGTGGGGGCTTGGAACCAGGGTGGACCATCAGCTCCCCGCTCCCATAAGTTCCCTGTGCGGCAGCCGCCCAGCAGGCTATCCATTGCCGGCAGTTCAGCTGTCCCTCCCCCCACTGCCATGTGCTGCTCCTGCCCTCTGCCTTGGAGCTGCTCCCGGGAGCCTCCTACTTGCTGTGCGGGAGGAGTGGGGGGATGCTAATGTCAGGTTGCCTCCCTCCTCTGCCCCCCGCTCCTTTACCCCATCTCCACTGAACAGAGCGGGGGACAGGGCTCAAGATGGAGGGAGCTTGCTGTCTCAACTTGCTGATCTACTTAAAAAGGCAGTGTACTTAGAGTAAGGTCAGTGTACTTAAAGGGGCAATGCACGTGTCTCTGTCTCTCTCTCACACACATTGTGTGTGTCTGTCTCTCTCTGCCATGCTGTCTCCCCTTCCTCCATTCGTGCTGCCTTGTAAAGTGTGAGGCTACATTAACAACAATGGGTTAACCCTTGAGGGCTCAGCCAAGTGCTAGTTCATCATTTAGCAGTAAGGCATTCCCTGGGAAATATCCCACCCTCTTTCACCCTCTGACTTCACCACCTCAACTAAGCTTCACAGTCATCATTGCTGTGTACAGTATTAAATTGTTTGTTTAAAACTTATACTGTGTATATGTGTGTATATATAAATATATATATTTTATTGTCTTTTGTCTGGCGAAAAAAAATTTCCTGGAACCTAACCCCTCCTTGGATTCACTTAACATTGTTTCGCTTAAAGTAGCATTTTTCAGGAACATAACTTCAGTGTTAAGCAAGGAGTTATTGTATAGCATGTTTACAGTGCAGTTATGCCAGTTGTTCATTTAACGGTTTTATTTTGTTGTAACATTACATGGTACGCTTCGTTTATTTTCTGTTGCAGACAGACTTAGAAATGGTCACGGAAGACCTTGCTCAGAAAGTAAATAGGCCTTATCTTCGTACTCCTCGTCACAAAATAATCCGTGCAGCATGTCTTGTGCAGCAGAAGAGGCAAGAGTTTTTGGCCTCTGTGGCCCGTGGAGTTGCCCCTGCAGACTCACCAGAAGCTCCAAGACGCAGGTAATTTAGGCATAAAAAGAGAGTGCAAACCAAAAAAGTTCAGGTTACAGCTACCAAGCTTTGTGAACCCATCCCTCAAATTAGTGCTTGCTTTGACATACACATCAAGGCAAAATAGAGCTGACAGAATTTTGTAGTTGTAGGTCACTGGCTCAACAAACACTTCCTTCATTTGATTCACGGGGGAAGCCGCTGCCGATCGTGTGACTCGGGCGCGGGTCCCAGCGGCAATCCTCAGGCGGGTCTGCATGTAGTTGCCACGAGTGAATGAGGATTTTGATGTAGGCAGACAATGCCCATTGATGCGCTTTGCCTAGTTAAATGGGGGGGAGGGATAACTCAGTGGTTTGAGCATTGGCCTGCTAAACCCAGAGTTGTGAGTTCAATCCTTGAGGGGGCCATTTAGGGATCTGGGGCAAAAATGTGTCTGGGGATTGGTCCTGCTTTGAGCAGGGGGTTGGACTAGATGACCTTCCAACCCTGACATTCTATGATTCTATGTGAAATTACACCCTTTCACTTTAAACTTCAGAATGTGAAACTCTGTTAAACTGCCAAGTGTCTCTCACTTTCATTTTGGAACTTTTAAATTTGTAATGAAACCCAAAACCAGGCAGGATTTTCACCAGTTTGGGGTTTTTTTTGCCAACTCTTTCCACACAGGTGCAGTTGCAATATCAGCACGGGAGATAGAGCCCATGCTTTGGTAGGAATCCTCCCCTGGAGTTTAGGAATCTGCAGAGGCTGACTAGATGTATGGAGAAGTCATTGATTTCCTCCTTTAGCTAGAAAGCCAAATAATCTCATTCACAGCTCCTATATTTTTTATTAGATTGGCGTTTTCATTTCATTCTTATGGCACCTTGTGGATGCCAACTCAAATGACTGTATACACTTCCATTGCTGTCTGGTCAGCTGACAAGTGAAAGGTGTTAAACTGAAGACAGCTTGTTAATAGAATAAAAATCTTAATAGAGTAATGTGATTGATCGAACTGATTCAGAGAAGCAATATTTTTGCTACTCAGTGTTTTGTTTAGATTACATTTTAATTATTAGAAGTTACTGGTAGGTTTGGTGTGTGTATACTATTTTATCCCCACATTTCTCTTTTCTTCTAGTGAAAGGATGTAAACCTAAAAATCATTCTCTTTTTTAGTTTTTCTGTTGTTTTTTTTAAATTACATTAAGATATGTTGTGAATTACAATAATAGTTAATAAGTATAATTATAACATATACTCACCCACTCAGTTGTTCTACCCTCCAAGCCAGTGTGACAGTGAAGCATAATTTGGGTGTAATGATTCTTGCCCAGTTTAGTCAGTGTACTGGATATGAATTTTTATAGTATAATTCACACACAGTTTTGTGATGTGTTAATAGCTAGCTGAGTACTTGTAACCTCATTTCACATCCTGTACTTCAAAATAGCCCCTTACATACTTGGCACTCACCAAACCCTATTTAAATAATTGCTGAGAATAATTTTCAAAATCCAGAATTTTAAATAATTTAATAATCCAGTCTTCTGAAACATTTTTATAAATGTATGTTGTTAACCAGATGAGGAGTTCACCTCAAAGATGGTTTACAGTTGTAAACTGGGGGAGCCATTGTTCGTACTTTATTCTGCTAATAAATTACATGATGTATCTGATTTAATTTATAGCTTTGCTGGTGGAACATGGGATTGGGAATATTTAGGATTTGCATCCCCTGAGGTAAACTATTTTTTTTTTTTTTTTAATTTTAATGTCGCTATGTATATTATAGGAATCAGGGTGTAATTCTGTTTTGCATGGAGAGATTGCAGATTTTGTTTCAAATTGTTTTAAGGTTTGCAAGGTTGGGTTTAAGCTTTCCATTTTCTTTGCTTCACAATAGAAGGAAATATATGCATGGGTAATTGGGCAGTACCTAAACAATGAGTCTTACAAAAAGACAGTTCTTAAGGATGGCATCAGACCAACCCTTTGCATTGTATTTTTTCCAATCTCAGAGCAAGGCAAGAATCTACGAACAAAACATGCCTGCATTTGTGGCAATATTTTTATAATAAATATTCAAAAATCTGTATAAATAAAAATATACTTTTGAATGCAATACCAGTCCATCAGGATTTGACAGAGAACCTAAATGAAGTGGCACACTATCTTCCATTCTTTACTGATTTAAAAATTCAACAAAAAATTAAAGATTTAAAATTAAATTTTCTGTTTAAATTTTAAACAAATATTATTCTGAATGTAAAAGTAGTATTAAAGAGGAAGGAAACTAGATAATTTCTGATACAATTAGGCTGTCAAGCAATTAAAAAGAATGTATCGTGATTAATCACACTGTTAAAGAATACCATTTATTTAAATATTTTTGGATGTTTTCTACATTTTCAAATATATTGATTTCAATTACCACACAGAATACAAAGTGTACAGTGCTCACTTTATATTATTATTTTTGATTACAAATATTTGCACAATAAAAAACAAAATAAATAGTTTTTTCAATTCACCTAATACAAATAATGTAGTACAATCTCTTTATCATGAAAGTTGAACTTACAAATGTAGAATTAGGTACAAAAAAATAACTGCACTCAAAAATAAAACAATGTAAAATTTTAGAGCCTGCATGTCCACTCCGTCCTACGTCTTGTTCAGCCAATGGCTCAGACAAACAAGTTTGTTTACATTTGTAGGAGATAATGCTGCCTGCTTCTTGTTTACAATGTTGCCTGAAAGTGACAATAGGTGTTTGCATGGCGCAGTTGTAGCTGGCATTGCAAGATATTTACATGCCAGATGCTCTAAAGATTCCTATGTCCCTTCATGTTTCAACTATCCTTCCAGAGGACATGCGTCCATGCCAATGATAGGTTCTGCTCGATAACAATCCAAAGCAGTGCGGAGCGACGTATATTCATTTTCATCATCTGAGTCAGATGCCACCAGCAGAAGGTTGATTTTCTTTTTTGGTGGTGCAGGTTCTGTCGTTTCCGCATAGGAATGTTGCTCTTTTAAGACTTCTGAAAGAATGCTCCACACCTCGTCCCTCTCAGATTTTGGAAGGCACTTCAGATTCTTAAATCTTGGGTCGAGTGCTGTAGCTATCTTTAGAAATCTCACATTGGTACCTCCTTTGCGTTTTGTCAAATCTGAAGTGAACATGTTCTTAAAATGAACATCATCTGCTGGGTCATCATCTGAGACTGCTAAAATATATGGCAGAATGCGGGTAAAAGAGAGCAGGAGACGTACAATTTTCCCCCAAGGAGTGCAGTTACAAATTTAATTAACGCATTTTTTTTAAACGAGCGATATCAGCATGGAAGCATGTCCTCTGGAATGGTGGCTGAAGCATGAAGGGGCATACGAATGTTAGCTTATCTGGCATGTAAATTCCTTGCAATGCCGGCTACAAAAGTGCCATGTAAATGCTGTTCTCACTTTCAGGTGACCTTGTAAATAAGAAGCAGGCAGCATTGTCTCCCGTAAATGTACACAAACGTGTTTGTCTTAGCGATTGGCTGAACAAGAAGTAGGACTGAGTGGATTTGTAGGCTCTAAAGTTTTATATTGTTTTGGTTTTTTGAGTGCAGTTATGTAACAAAAAAAATCTACATTTGTAAGTTGCACTTTCATGATAAAGATATTGCATTATAGTACTTGTATGAGGTGAATTGAAAAACACTATTTCTTTATCATTTTTACAGTGCAAATATTTGTAATAAAAATAATAATATAAAGTGAGCACTGCACACTTTGTATTCTGTGTTGTAATTGAAATCAATATATTTAAAAATGTAGAAAAGCATCCAAAATACTTAATAAATTTCAATCGGTATTCTATTGTTTAATAATGCGATTAAAAGTGCAATTAATCGCGATTAATTTTTTGTGTTAATTGCGCGAGTTAACTGCAATTAATCGACAGCCCTACATACAATATTACGTTAGTCGTGTCATAAATAATATCACTTTTTCTGCAGGATGGACTACTGCTGACAGGATTAGAAAAAGCAAAATACAATTTTTTAAAGCAATATTTCACCATTTATACATGGTGGAAGAACATTTATGTGATTGTCAAACAACTGCACTGCATATAATATGTGCATTTTCCTTTCAAGTTTTCCTTTCTCTCCTTAACTTGAATAGTTCGGGGGTTTTAAATCAAAGCGTGAGGTTAAAGGAGAAATCTCACTTCTGCATTTTTTTTTAAGAGCCAGTCACTTTCAGACAGACTGGAAAAAATACCATGTCTTATAAAACTCCATTTTCTATATATTTCCTTTCCTATTGTTGCTGGTTAGCAATATGCTATTAGAAAAAACAGCTTGCTTCTTATAGGGTAATCAGCTTTGTTTCTCCTGTCCAATTCCTTCAGTTGTTCCTTTGTTCCTAAATAATTCAGTGTTTTGTGAGACTGAACTCTATCTGTGATGTTACAACAGCCCAGGAGGAACAGGGTAGGAGAAAAGGCAGATTAGAAGTTAAACGATAAGTAACATGGCAGTCATGTTTAGATGACTGTTGATTAGCAGTTATAATTTACCCAAATATGGCACTGTCTGATTTAAATTGTATCCTTTGTACCTTAGCTGCCAAAGATACTTGCAACCACCTGTGCTAAAGGAATTTTGTAGCTAAAATAATTCAGTCCTTTTTGTATGTTTTCCATTAAATTCACTAGACAAACTTTTTTAGCACAATTATGTATTTTTACTGATACCAAAGTAAAATATTTGTGTATACCAGATCTTGTTACCATAAAATTCTACCCAGAATAGAGAAAATTTGAATGTTTTCAGTAAAAAGTACTATATTTAGGCCAGTATATGAAAATTCTACTTTTCAGTGCAATAAAATTAAAATCTGTATTGCTAAAATATATAAAATCTTTAAGTAATCCGAAACAAAATTATATCTGTATGAGTGGAGATATCTGTCTGATGCAGAAATATATTAAAGAAACAACAATTATCATTAAAAAGGCCATGAGTAAAATCTGTGACATTATTGCAAACGTAGAGAAAATTATTTTTCATGTAATATCTGCAATGACTTTCAAATCTTAATACTTTATGGAGTTATTTCTGATCATTCACAATCTCCATTGTGTGTGTGTGTGTGTGTGTGTGTGTGTGTATATGTGTATTTATAAATGAATATGGAACTCTTTACTTGAGGAATAGGTGTATATGGTGTAAAGAATACTAAGTCAATTGTTAGGCATCAAGATTTTGTAATTAAGGTCCTGATCCTGCACTTGAATCAGTGCAACTTCACACAGGAGCAAGAGTCTACCAGCATTGATCCTATCGTGGTGAAAGTGCTTATGGCTTGCATTTGTTGTTAATGTGTAAGAACCCGGGATGAAACTCCATAGAAGAGGCCATGCATAATTGTCTGGGCTGTTGGTTCTAAGTTTCTTTTATGTTGCAGAGCAGCTGTACAAAAGGAGGCTTAATGGTTAGGCTACCTTTTCCAGGCCACACAGTACAAGAGAAGCTTGGAGTAGGGGTTTCCCAGGTGTAAAGTGCAAGGGCTGCGGGAGGAAATATGTATAGTGTGTGTTTAACTCGTTAGATTTGTTTGAGATTGGTGTGAATCCTAGAGAGAGACAGAAGCTGGAGACAGCTGCTTCTTGGGGCAGGACTGTGATGCCTTACCTGCAGTTTCTGATAAAGGGAGTTAACACCTAAGTGCAGTTTTTTGCCACCTCTGTTCAAGTAAAACAAGATTTGTGTACATTTTGTAAATAAACAAATCACACTAAGAAACATTTGCAGTCCCTACTCTGATGCTCACACCCAACCCGGCTTGTCAAAACTGTTAAATAAGTAGGTACGATGGCCTGCATCTTTTTATCACTGTGCAGTGGATAAAATCCACCCCATTTAGAACATAAGAACGACCATACTGGGTCAGACCAAAGGTCCATCTAACCCAATATTCTGTCTTCCAACAGTGGCCAATACCAGGTGCCCCAGAGGGAATGAACAGAACAGGTAGTCATCAAGTGATCCATTCCCTGTCGCTCATTCCCAGCTTCTGGCAAACAGAGGCTAGGGACACCAGAGGGGCACAGACCAGCCACTTTGTACCACAGATTTGTGTTAGCCCTGCAAATATAGGCCCTAAGTCAGTAAAGCACTTTAAGCACACGCATAACTTTACTATTCCTGGAAAACAGGCACAAATTTAAGTGTTTTGCTGGATCAGGGGCCTTAGAAGGTAGCTCCTTAATGTCTAATGTTAAACAAAAAAGGAGAGAAGACTCCTATTTAATCAGTTGTATTTCTAAAAATAATTAAAATTTGGTATTCAAACTTGTAAACAAAATTAACAGTACTTGGAATTACTTAAAAATGGAGATTGCAAGTATTCAGATATCTGCAACTAGTAGGCTTCTTTGCTAGTTAATAATTTTGTTCATTTAGGATTACTTGCTGTCCTTTATTTTTTTCCTTTAATTTCTTGCATGACAATCTGCGATTTATTTTTCTGGGAACAGGTGATTTTATAATAAATGTATAAAATCACACATTTTTCTTAATAGAAAATGTACTGTTGGTTATGGCAGAAAAAATATTATTGCATGTTCCCCTGTATTTTGTAACCTTTGATTTATGCAGGAATATGCTGAATTTCAGTATCGGAGGAGGCATAGACAGCGTCGACGTGGAGACATGCACAGTCTGCTCAGTAATACTCCAGACCCCGAAGACCCTAGTGAGAGCACATTAGGTATGTTCTTTGTTTGGAGTAAAAAAGGAAAAATAGATGTATCTCAAATTGTTAGTAGAGTCCACTGTGATCCTTAGTTTATAGATAAATAGTTTAAAAGAAGATTGTGGTCTCAGTGCTGCACTTGCTTAACTTTACACATGAGTCGACTTCAGTGTGATTACTCCTGTACAGTTGAACGTATCCATGAATCTTTGCAGGAGCCTTAGACTATCCACCCTTACTTAGAGGAAACTTATTTTTCTGTCTCTGAAGAAATTTTCCACAGTAAATACATCAGGTGAGACTCTCATCCCCATACCAAGCTCTTTTATGCCCGATAAAAGGGCCAGAGTGACATAGAAGGGTTCTAAAACCCCTGTATCCACCTGTCCCAACGTAATATAAATTCACTGTTTTTTGTCCAATGAGATATGCAGGAGAAATATGGAGGGACAAAATCAAAGTGTGGATTAAAATAAATCCAAGACTGCAGTTTAAAATAACTGATGCAAAATTGCCACCCATTTTCGCTTTTTACAAGGTAATTTGTTTTTATGCCATCAAGTTAGTTGTGATGATAAGGGACAACCTGTTGGGATCTCACTTTTATTTCATTCTAAATTTTCAAGTGAAAATGGTAAATCCTATTACAGTAACTCCTCGCTTAACTTTGTAGTTATGTTCCTGAAAAATGCGACTTTAAGCGAAACGATGTTAAGCAAATCCAATTTCCCCATAAGAATTAATGTAAATGGGGGGGGGTTAGGTTCCAGGGAAATTTTTTTCACCAGACAAAAAACTATATATTATAAAGATATACACACAGTATACGTTTTAAACAAACAGCTTTGATGATTGTGAAGCTTGGTTGAGGTGGATAAGTTAGAGGGTGGAAGAGGGAGGGATATTTCCCAGGGAATGCCTTGCTGCTAAATGATGAACTAGCACTCGGCTGAGCCCTCAAGGGTTAACACATTGTTGCTAATGTAGCCTCTCACACAAGGCAGCACGAACACGAGGGAGGGGAGACAGCATAGCAGACAGAGACAGACACACACCTTGTGTGTGGGAGAGGGGGATGCACACTGCCCCTTTAAGTAAGCTGACCCACTCTTAAGTGGATCAGGAAGTTGAGACAGCAGCTGCTGCCCCAAGCTCTCTCTGTCTCTCTCCGTCCGTGTCCCCTCCCTGCTCTATATGGAGAAGGGGTAAGCGGGGTGCAGGAGCAGGGGGACACCCTGACAGCCCCCTCCCTTCCCCCCTGCACAGCAAGCAGGAGTCTCTGGGAGCAGCTCCATGGCAGTGGGGGGAGGGACAGCTGAACTGCCAATTGATAGCCTGCTGGGCGGCTGCAGCACAGGGAACTTAGGGGAACGGGGAGCTGATAGCGGGGCTGCCGGTCCACCCTGGTTCCAAGCCCCCACCAGCTAGCTGCAACAGGCTGCTCTTCCTGCAAGCAGTGGACAAAGCAGGCGGCTGCCAAACGACGTTAGAAGGGAGCATTGCACAACTTTAAACGAGCATGTTCCCTAATTGATCAGCAACGTAACAACAAAACAATGTTAACCGGGACGACTTTAAGTGAGGAGTTACTGTAGCATAATTCAAAAGATTGATATTTCCCTTTACTACAGAATGAGTTTTTTCTGACACTGATTTCATTATTAGAATTTTTTTTTAAGACCAGGAATGTCACTTGGATTCACAGTGAAAGCAGTAGCAACATTACTCTTGGAAATGCTGACACATCACAGGAAAAAGAAATGTGAGCAAGATTCTCAATTTGCAGCTGAGCTATGGTGTGCACATGAATATCTGTGACCCGCATATTTTTGCCCCTGTCTTAAATTAGAACAGCTTCATGGCTGCTCTAAATTACACTCAATTGTCACAACTTCCTAGGGGCCACTCTGGAGCTAAGAATAGAGGAACATGCTAACATGGATTTTGACAAATAGGAAGGAGGCAGACAAGCACAAAGGGCCAAATCCAGGTTCCTGCATTGGGGCTGAGAGGGAGTAAAGGGGTAAATCAATCCCATCCTCTGCAGCCATGGAGACTCCCAAAGCAATGTAACTGGTACTGTTCCACTGTACATGAGTTGGGGCTTGATGTGGGGGGGTTAATGTGTGCTGTGCACAGAGCAAGACTAGAAGAACCATTTGCTACAAGGCTCCTCTTGTCTCTTCCCCCGCTTCCTTCCAAATCCAGCAGGGATTCATTGGTGCCATGGGCGCAGCTGTGCAAGCATCCTAAAGAGGGGATGGGGAAGCAGTCCTTTCCTCTAGCACACAGCCAGTTGTTTGGGCTGTGCTCTGTATTACAGGATTTGGGCCAAAATGAAGACGAGAGCAAGATCATACACTTGAAGCCAAATAAATAAGAACGGCAGGAGGTTCTGCTGATAAAAATGGGATTAAAAATTGAAAGAGGTTTCGTGTTCATACTTACATGTTTTTGTTTAAATTATTTTAACAGATACTCAAGAGGGTGGTAGCAGTAGAAGACACGGTACCTCCATGGTGAGTTCAGCTTCTATGAGTATTCTACACAGCTCTTCACTTCATGACTATACCCCTGTCAGTCGCTCTGAAAACCAGGATTCTCTTCAGGTATCTTCCCTAGTCTCCTGTCCATTTGCTTTGCTTCCCTTCCTATATTTTTCTTTATCATATTTTCCTGCATCCTGCATTTGTTACATGACTATTTATGATCATGAGAGGGGTGGAATCTAGGATAAGAAAATATGAATTTACCAAGTATTGTTAAGCTACTGTAAATGTAACATCACCAAGGATAAATCAACTTTTAGAATTGATTTTAAAACTTTACTGGAATACATTTTTCAGACATTTTAAACAAAATGCAACAATATACATTAATTTTGAATCCAAAACTTGATAAAAGCGAAAATTATTTATTTTGAAAGTGATCTTGTATATCTCCATAGGCTCTTAGTTCTTTGGATGAAGATGACCCAAACATCCTGCTTGCTATTCAATTATCATTGCAAGAATCTGGCCTGGCTATTGATGAAGAAACTAGAGACTTCCTTAATAATGAGGCATCATTAGGAGCAATAGGTACATCTTTGCCTACAAGATTGGACTCCGTTCCTGTAAATATAGATAACCCTAGGGCTGCTTTGAGCAGCTCTGAGTTGTTAGAACTTGGTGATAGTTTGATGAGACTAGGGGCAGGCAATGATCCATTTTCAGCTGATCGCCTTAGTTCACACCCTTTCAGTGATACAAGAAGTGGATTATACTCAACATCTAGTGATGCTGATTCAAGTAGCCAGGATCCCAACATTAATGAAAATCTGCTTGGAAATATCATGGCCTGGTTCCATGACATGAACCCTCAAAGTATCGCACTAATTCCTTCAGCAAGTACAGAAACTGATGAGGATTCACAGCAACATAGTATTGATGATGGGTCAGGAGGACAAGCAAATCTTATAGAGGTAGGACTGGAACCTCAGGAAGAGCATGCACTTTTTGAGGATGCCATGAGAAATGAAGGCAGAGGAACCCAAACAGAAGCGAGTATTTCTGAAGAAAACATCATTCCAGGGGAAAGACTGCCACAAAGTGGTGACTGTACCGGGGAAGCTATTAGCAGTGTGGATACTTCAGAAGATGTTTCAAGTCAAACTCCTCAGACCTCAAATGAATGGATTGAGCATGTACATTTGGTATGAACACAAAGTAGTTTTTGAGCTTAAATGGATAGTAGTTACAGAGGTACAGTATGTGGAGTAAGCATTACGGGGACTTTGATCCACATACTTATAGCTCAGTTGTAAACCACTGACATAATGATGGAATACATAGGCGTTCCCTTGAATTGAAGTTCTTTAGACTAATAATATGAACCTTTCAAGGAATATCCTTTGCATTTAATTAGGTAGTGTTTGCCTTTTTTGCTCTGAAGGAAGAGGAATAAGTAGGTTGTACTCCACATTCCTAATACATTGCAGCATGTTTAGCCTTACCTTGGTGATCCTTAATTTGAAAGTATGGATTAAAGGCTTACACTGATTATTTTCGTTATTTAGCCTCAACTAGTTTTTTCCATTTTTAGAACTCAATCTTTCAGCAAAATAACAACATTTAGCAGTTCATTTACATTTTGTTTTTGCTTTTCCATAACTTTTTCCTTATTTATCTTTCATTTTTTACTAGAGTGAATTGAGGTATTTAATGCTTCTCTTTAGTGCTGCTCTAGGAACAAGGAAATGGATATTCTTTTAATATTAAAATCAAAGATTTTTTTCCATGTCTATTTACAGTCCAAACGTGCCAAACTGTGAATAGCTAATTAACTTTAACCCAATACAACAGGTGCACAGTGTGCCTGTATCAAAGTAATCCCCATGATTCTTAGCAGTGAACCACTGGGTAGCATTTCTTCTCTAAATTAAATGGCATTTATTGCCATGGTGACTGCATTTAATTAAATGTAGCCTGTATCTTAAGTTAATTAAACCTAATGCTGCTGTTAAACAGTTGTTTTAAATATTAAAATACAGTTTATTAGCAACAGCTATGCTGTATTTGAGACACTTTAATGGAAGTGCAATCATAGTTCTTTTTCATAATTTTACAATGCATTTTATGCACTAATGGTGCAATTAATTTCAATGGTAACATTTTATAAAATATAGAAATATGAAATTTTCATATTATTGCCAGTCCCACAATTATTAAAGTTCAATAATCTATTCTGCGCAACACGTTACCGTGCCTTTGCCGTAACCCAAATGGATAGTTGCCACAGTTAAATAATTCAGATTCAGTGTCTGTTCTGGAGTAACTATGCTATTAATTGAAAAGACCTCCATAAACCACCCATGGCCTTGCCTTTACAGTAAACAATGACTAAACATTCAGTCAGTGTTTTTGCATAAATAACAAACACTGCTAGATATTTGTTCAATTGCACAGTATTCACTTGCTGTGTGATTACTGTTTAGTAGAAAAACAAAACAAAAGACCCTTTCTAGTTGTTGTACTGTGAAGAAAATATTGGTTTTAGATTTGCTTAAAAGCATCAGAATTACAGTTAGTGGTAAGTGAGATACAATGGTACAGTATGTAATTACAACTAGAGTAAATTGTTGAAAGTGCTGTTTTACTTGCATATAGTCAAAACCTGTCATAATATAAGGAAAATCAATACACAACACTCCATTGTAAGATTTGCTTGACTGTTAGATTTGTTGATATAAAAGTTTTTCACTACCGAGCCTGTATAGGCAAGTATGATGGCAAACAAAGATAGATAGATATAGATATAGATAGATAGATATAGAAATTACTGTGAGTGTTTTGGTAAATATTTCATTCAAATCCTACTTCTGGAACTTTGTAGTCACAAGGTTCATATTAGTAAGGAGTTATATATGAATATTTTATCTCCAGCTGCCACACAAAAATCTTTCTCTCTAGCAATGTCTTTAGAGAGAATGGTTTGAGGCTGTTACTATGCTCTATAATTCCATTACATTTTCTAACTTTGCCTCTAGGTGCCCCATTCTCAAAAACATTGATGTTGAACCCTTTGTCATCTTTGGAAAATACCTATTTTAAAATGTTCTAGGCTATAAAATACTATAATCTAAAATAGTTCTTTAAAGACTGTCATCATGAATTGGTCCAAAACTTAAAAATGTTTGACTCACATAGCGTCCTTGAGTTGTAATTTCTGAATAGAAAGATTCTCACAAAGATTGTGTATTGCATTGAGATGTGTCTTGCAAAGCTACAGTAAGATATGTAAGAGTGCTCTGTGAAGATAGTGAAGTTTGTGGGTTCTGGTTTTTCTGTACTTTGTTTAGGTTGTGCAGTATATCCACTGTTTCTGTGTTACTCTATTCTGAGCATGAAAATGAGCATATTAAATTTGTATTTTCTTAGTACTTATTTTAAAAATCACCAGTCATTCACTTTACAATTCAGAAATAAAGTTTGGCAAGCCTATTTTGTAAACCTATTAATTTTATAATGTAAAAAAATTACTCTAACCTTGAATTGTTGTTTGCACTTTCATAGTCTATACTTGATACATTCCCACTTTATATACAGTAGGATACTACAACGATGTAGATGTTTGGCCAAAAGAATGCTGTTAATATGTAAAATTCTTTGATTAAACATTTATTACTTAAACTATTTCCCTTCTGTCTCATTACAACTTCGACTTTATTTTGGCAAATTCCTAAGATTGATTTGATTAATTTGGTTCTTAGACTATGAATATTTCATCCTACACTGTGGATGGGAGTTGCAGACCATATAAAGTCAGGCATTTCTTGATGCTTTAAAAAAAAATGGATGACAGTATAATGTATTTAACTGAGGTGACCATATTTTATTAGGGGTAAAATTTAAGAGGGAAAAACCATCCAAAATGCACTTAATTTTTTGTTTAGTCACTAGGGGGTCAGATTACTCAAGATCTTCCATCACACTGAGTAGTGTTGCAAACCACAACTTGTGCTACTAAAGTCCATGGAACTACTTATGGAGTAAAGGTATCACAATCTGGGAACAACTCTGAACATAGGGGCATATGAAGGCAGAACACAGTAGAACCTCAGAGTTACAAACACCTCTGGAATAGAGGTTGTTTGTAACTCTGAAATGTTCGTAACTCTGAACAAAACGTTATGGTGGTTGTTTCAAAAGTTTACAACTGAACATTGACTTAATACAACTTTGAAACTTTACTATGCAGAAGAAAAATGCTGCTTTCCCTTTTTTTAATAGTTTACATTTAACAATACTGTACTGTATTTGCTTTTTTGTCTCTGTTGCTGCCTGATTGTGTACTTACAGTTCCAAAGGAGGGGCGTGGTTGGTCAATTTGTAACTCTGAGATTCTGCTGCATAAAGTGTAGATATTATACTATCTCTATAAGAGAAAAGTTGCATCTGCAGTGATCCTGCTGATTTTTGTACCTGAGCTACCAAATTCCACCACCTAAGGAACACATCCAACCCCTAATAGGGTTCCAAAAGATTAAACTTCTAGCCAGACCCTTTGTGTGAGAGGTTAAATAGGAGTATACATGTTCTGTTATTACCAAGTATCTTCCTCCAACTGGTATGCAGTATCAGCTTTTATTTTGAATGTACTATAATAAACATACTTGAAGTCTTAAACTGGATACTAGAATTTGCTCTTAAAATACTGGGCCTTGGGCAGTTGGAGAAGACAGATTTGAGCTTCCCTAGCCATCAAAAACTGATTATAGCTATTAAAATTAAGAAAAAATATCTTGAGGGTCTTTTTAAATAACAAGCATGCAGAGTTGTTGGCAACCCATTATGGTACAAGCTCAATTTTCTGCTTAATTAAGTCTTCTCATGATGGCTCTTCCTCCACACTAGGTTTCCTACTACTGTGACCTCAGGTGGTGGCAAGGGTGGAAGACTTAGGGTACACATGATGCAGGTAGCCAGGGTTTTTTACCATGTTGTCTAGAGCTCTTAGGGCTAAACAGTAGTGAAAACACCAGCTATTAACCTGTCTAGACTAGGGCTCCACCAGTGCACTCAGGCAGTGGTGGAAAACTTTCAGGATAAAGGTCCAGATCTTCAAAGGCAGTTAGGTGCCTAATTTCCATTCCAGTCATGAAGGCTCTGGGCCTAAGAGGCTAGTGGAGATGCATCCCTGAGACATTTCACTGCCCCAACACCTTCAACTTCGGAACAGTGGACAGGTTATATTGAAAGGAGGGGGCAGGATCTGCTTTACTTGCTGCACATGTCACATTCCTAGCCAACAGTGATGACAGAGGAAATGCTTTAAGGCATAAAAGTGGAGTCCCTAAGATATGGTATACTTCAGTTCAAATTTTAGCTACTTCAAATGCTGTACCTATGTATTCTATTAAACAATTGTCTATGAAAGTAGCAATGTATGTCTCTATAACAAGACAATGTAAGAAGTTTGTTTCAGATGATATTTTGAAATTGTTTTTACAGGTAGTGTTGAAATTTGTTCACAAATATTGTACATGTATTAAAGGAGGAAGTTGTCCTGCCTCTTTTTTATTTTTTAAACAGCTGCAAACCTCCTTTCTTAGATTCTTCATATAGAATTGAGGCTACATCTCACCTTTACATTCATGTTAAAGCTAATTGTTGGTAGGATTATGCCATTGTAAGTGCATTTAGTTCCTGCTGTAAAAGTTAAGATTTACCAATTTTTTTTACAACTACACTTCTACTGAGTTTTATATTACACCACAGCTTGAATTTTTGTAAGTGATTTTCCTTAGCCTTACTCTAAGATATTTTGCCTCACACTGTTCCTTTTCCAAGTTCATGCTGAAAAGGATTTTGCATATGAAAGCCCAATGAACTGTAGTAAATAAGTAAGAAAATATTCTTCAGGATTCAGGCAGTAATGATGCTTTCCTCCCAGCATGAGTTGTGAATCTGCCACAAGATACTGAAAGATAATATGCTTTTTTTACATTACACTTGTAAAACTGAAATCTAAGAATAATTCACCTGACCCAGAAACTAAGTAGTGATGTGCAAGATTTGAGTTTATGGACCCAGGTACTTTTCCATAATCAATGACTAATAGAGTTGATCAAGTGACTCATGGAACAGTTTTTTTGTGGCTCTAGCCCATGCGTGTGAATTGTCTGATCAATAAAAACAAACAGTTTGAAAAGACCAGGTTTTACAAATTTCTGTCGCTGGTTAGTCTGCAATTTGTGTTTACTTTGGCTGTTTGTTTCTACTCCCCACGCAGAGCTTTTTAAACTAATTCTATTTAGCCAACACCAAAAGCCTGTTTTCCGACAATTGCCAAATGCCAGGTTCTTCAGAGGGAATGAACACAGGTAATCATTAAGTGATCCATCCGCTGGCGCCCATTCCCAGCTTCTGGCACACAAAGACTACGGACACCATCCCTGCCCATCCTGGCTAATAGCCATGAATTTATCTAGTTCTTTTTTGAACCCTGTTATAATCTTGGCCTTCACAACATCCTGTGGCAAAGAGTTCACCAGGTTGACTGTGCATCGTGTGAAGAAACACTTCCTTTTGTTTGTTTTAAACCTGCTGCCTATTAATTTCATTTGGTGACCCCTAGCTCTTCTGTTATGAGAAGAGTAAATAACACTTCCTTAATTACTTGCTCCACACCACTCATGATTTTATAGACCCCTATCATATCCCCCTTTAGTTGTCTCTTTTCCAGGCTGAAAATTCCCAGTCTTATTAATCTCTCCTCATATGGAAGCTGTTCCATACCCCTAATCATTTTTGTTGCCTTTCTCTGTACCTTTTCCAATTCCAATATATCTTTTTGAAATGGGGCGACCAGATCTGCATGCACTATCCAAGATGCAGGTGTACCATGGATTTATAGAGGCAATATGATGATATTGAAAAGGTTCAGAAAAGGGCAACTAAAATGATTAGGGGTTTAGAGAGGGTCCCATACGAGGAAAGATTAAAGAGGCTAGGACTCTTCAGCTTGGAAAAGAGAAGACTAAGGGGGGACATGATAGAGGTATATAAAATCATGAGTGATGTTGAGAAAGTGGATAAGGAAAAGTTATTTACTTATTCCCATAATACAAGAACTAGGGGTCACCAAATGAAATTAATAGGCAGCAGGTTTAAAACAAATAAAAGGAAGTTCTTCTTCACGCAGCGCACAGTCAACTTGTGGAACTCCTTACCTGAGGAGGTTGTGAAGGCTAGGACTATAACAATGTTTAAAAGGGGACTGGATAAATTCATGGTGGCTAAGTCCATAAATGGCTATTAGCCAGGATGGGTAAGAATGGTGTCCCTAGCCTCTGTTCGTCAGAGGATGGAGATGGATGGCAGGAGAGAGATCACTTGATCATTGCCTGTTAGGTTCACTCCCTCTGGGGCACCTGGCATTGGCCACTGTCGGTAGACAGATACTGGGCTAGATGGACCTTTGGTCTGACCCGGTACGGCCTTTCTTATGTTCTGTCTTATTCTTTATCTCTTTCCTAATGATTCCCAACATTGTTAGCTTTTTTTGACTGTAGCTGCACATTGTGTGGATGTTTTCAGAGAACTATACACAATTACTCCAAGATCTCTTTATTGTGTGGTAGCAGCTAATTTAGACCCCCCCCCCTCATTGTATACGTATAGTTGGGATTATGTTTTCTAATGTGCATTACTTTGCATTTATCAACACTGAATTTCATCTGCCATTTTGTTGCCCAGTCACCCGGTTTTGTGAGATCCCTTTGTAACTCTTCACAGTCTGCTTTAGACTTAACTATGTTGGGTAGTTTTGTATCATCTGCAAATTTGGCCACCCTTTTTCCAGCTCATTTAGGAATATATTGAACAGCACTGGTCCCAGTACAGACATCTGGGGGACACCACTATTTACCTCTGTCCATTCTGAAAACTGACCATTTATTCCTACCCTTTGTTTCCTATATTGTAACTAGTTATTGATCCATGAGAGGACCTTCCCTTTTATCCCATGGCAACTTACTTTGCTTAAGAGCCTTTGGTGAGGGATGTTGTCAAAAGCTTTCTGAAAATCTTAAGTACACTGGATCCTCCTTGTCCACATGCTTGTGACCCCCTCAAAGAATTCTAGTAGACTGGTGAGGCATGATTTCCCTTTACAAAAACCATGTTGACTCTTCCCCCCAACAAATTATGTTCATCTATGAATCTGATTATTCTGTTCTTTATGATAGTTTCAACCAATTTTCCCAGTAATGAAGTTAGGACTGTAAGTGCCGGGATTGCCTCTGGAGCCTTTTTAAAAAATTTATCTCACATTAACTATCCTCCAGTCCTCTGGTACAGAAGCTGATTTAAATTATAGGTAACAAAGCATTTCACATTTGAGTTCCTTCAGAACTCTTGGGTGAATACCATCTGGTCCTGGTGACTTCTTAACTGTTTAATTAATTAATTTGTTCCAGCACCTCCGCTAGTGCCACTTCAAACAGTTCCTCAGATTTGTCACCTAAAAAGAATGGCTCAGGTTGGGAAATCTCTCACATCTTCAGCCGTGAAGACTGCTGCAAAGACTTCATTTAGTTTCTCCGCAATGGCCTTATCTCCCTTGAATGCTCCTTTAGCATCTCGATCATCCAGTGGTCCCACTGGTTGTTTAGCAGGCTTCCTGCTTGTGGTGGTCTTAAAAAAAAAAATTTAAAAATTGCCAATTCTTTTAGTTTTTGGCTACCTGTTCTTCAAGGGTTTTTTTCCTTCCTAATTACATTTTTACACTTCCATTTGCCAGAGTTTATGCTCCTTTCTATTTTCCTCAATAGGATTTAACTTCCAATTTTTATATGATGCCTTTTTGCCACTCACTGCTTCTTTTACTTTGTTGTTTAGCCATGGTGGCATGTCTTTGGTCCTCTTACTGTTTTTTTTAATTTGGAGTGTACATTTAAGTTAAACCTCTATTATGGTGTCTTTAAAAAAGTTTCCATGCAGCTTGCAGGGATTTCACTTTTGGCACTATACCTTTTAATTTCTGTTTAACTAACTTCCTCATTTTTGTGTAGTTCCCTTTTCTGAAATTAAATGCTACTGTGATGGGTTGCTGCTGTTCTCCCTTACCTCTGCCCCATAGGGATGTTAAATTTTATTATGTTATGGTCACTATTATCAAGTGGTTCAACTATATTCACCTCTTGGACCAGATCCTGTGCTCCATTTAGGACTAAATCAAGAATTGCCTCTCCCCTTGTGGGTTCCAAGACTAGCTGCTCCAAGGAGTCATTT
Source organism: Platysternon megacephalum (assembly GCA_003942145.1). NCBI lineage: Eukaryota > Metazoa > Chordata > Testudines > Platysternidae > Platysternon > Platysternon megacephalum. The sequence goes on along the minus strand of QXTE01000081.1, from coordinate 1,712,849 downwards.
ATGGTGTCAAGAAATTGTCTCTACCGCCCCTCCTGAGGTAACTTACCCAGTCAATAGGAGGATAGCTAAACTACCCCACCTTATTGAGTTTATTTTATAGCCTCTTTAATCTACCTGAGCCATGCACAGTCACTATCACAATCCTAATCAGGTGGTTGGTAGCATATCCCTACTGCTATAGTCTTACATAAGAATGGCCATACTCGGTCAGACCAAAGGTCCATCTACTCCAGTATCCTGTCTTCTGACAGTGGCCAATGTCAGGTGCCCAGAAGGAATGAGCCGAACAGGTAATCATCAAATGATCCATCCCCTATTGCTCATTCCCAACTTCTGGCAAACAGGGGCTAGGGACACCATCCCTGCCCATTCTGGCTAATAGCCATTGATGAATCTCTCTTCCATAAATTTATCTATAGTTTATTATTCGAGCATGGAATTACTATCCATAGAGTGTCTGTGGTACAGTTTGGTTCATTTAATTCTACGCTTTTTTACATATAGTGACATATAGGTAGATGGACATGGCCAGAGGAAAACTCTTTAAATAATGCAACTTTTTTAAAGTCGTATGTCAAAACAGCACTAGTTACAGGCGATGTCTATTGTTATGCTGTGTTTCAAAAGGTATGCAACCAGGGGTGAAAGTAACGTAAAGGATTTACCAGTACTCTGGGGTCCTGAGGAGGGGGCGGGGCCTCAACTGGAAGAGGCGGGGCCTCTACCGGAAGAGGTGGGGCCTTTAAATCCCAGGGCTTTTAAATGAGGATTTAAAGGACCCGGGGCTCTGGCTGAAGCTGGGAGCCCCGGGCCCTTTAAATCACCCCCGGAGCTACCAGCTGCAGAGGGGTTTGGGCAGGGGTGAAAGTAATTTACATTTCTTACCCATATGGTCCAATCGCAAGCAACCCACCTCTCCTACATACTTCATGGATCCCTCTCATTGCATGACATAGATATAGAAAATAAAGCTACTCCTACTACTACCAATACTGTCTCTAATAAAACTTTAATATTGGAATAAGTCTGAAAAAGTGAAAACTCACTGTCACATTTTTCTCCGTGTCTTCCCTCCTCCTCCAACTAGGCTGCCAACGCGGCTAGGCTCTGCGCTCACCCCACCCCACCACGCACTCAGCAGCGGCTGCAGCGGCTCCCCTCTAGCTTGCAGCAGGGGGACTGGCTGAGGGAGAAGCCTGCCCAGGCCGCCTGCATAAAAACAGTTTAAACTCAGCTGTTCCCTCCGCGGTTCAGCCCGTGGGATTAGGAGGCATTTCTGGCATCCTTGTTAATTTTACTCACAGTTGTTGGGGGGGGGGGGGGGGACCATGTCAGGGGCAGTTCTTTTCTGCCCCTGGATGAGGGAATCTCCAATACTATAATACACAAAAAATACAATAGGCATTTGGCTGCACAACTTAAATCCAGAGCTAATAAAAGCAGGTGGAAGGGGAAAACTCACTGTCACATTGGTTTCTCTCCTCCTCCAGCCAGGCTGCAGATGTGGTTAGGCTCCACGTTCCCCCCCACTCAGCAGGGGCTGCAGCCGCTCCCCTCTAGCTTGCAGCAGGGGGACTGGCTGAGGGAGAAGCCTGCCCAGGATGCCTGCCGCCTGCATAAAAACAGTTTCAACTCAGCTGTTCCCTGCGCGGTTCAGCACGCGGGGTTAGGAGCCATTTCTGGCATCCTTGTTAATTTCACTCACAGTTGTTGGGGGGGAGGTGGGGAGAGGAAGGGTGTGTGTGACCATGGCAGGGGCGGTTCTAGCAAGGGGCAGGTTCCTAGCAAGTCAGATATCAAGGATTGTTTAATCTCCCTTCCAGGCACATAAAAGGGGGCAGGGCCGCCGCAACCCATTAGGCGACCTAGGCGGTCGCCTAGGGCACTACTATTTGGGGGGCGCCGGCGCCCTGGTCGTCAGCGTAATTTTGGGGGCGGGACCTTCCGCCGCCGCTGTCGGGGGCGGCATTTCTGGGGCGGGACCTTCCGCCGCCTAGGGCGCCGAAAAAGCTGGCGGTGCTCCTGGTGCAGGGGGCACACCAATGGGTGGCTAGTAGTAGGGGAAGGCAGGGGTGAATGAAGGACAACTGGAATAGCCTTCATGAAATATACAACATTCTTAGAGAAAGTTTTGTCAATTTCAGCCTCTGCACTCTGCAGGACACCGACAAAACAAAAAGAGATCGGGCCCCTATGTCCTAAGGACATTTCAGGTGTTTAATTCAATATATAAAAAGAGGGTGGAATGAAAACTATTTATTTCAAAGGAGGCACAATAATTTCCCTGAATAGCCAGTTTTCCCCTCCAATCCCTTTGTGGTTTTGTCTATCGGGGCTATTTGCTTTCCCTGTGAATCTTTAGTTGCTTTAGCAAAATTGCTTTGCCCAAAATAAACCCTGATCATCATGATACATCTTCCCACCATGTTCTCTTTTTTCTTTTTTTTTTTAAACTGTAACATTTCAAAGAGGATCTGCAAGCAGTTACGACATCACAACCATGATCCTTTGCTGGGGAGGGAATGGGATAGATTTGAACTTGGAAATGGTTCCTGATTTTGGTTGTATTTTTTGTGTATTATACTATTGGAGATCGCCTCATCCAGGGGGCAGAAAAGAACTGCCCCTGCCATGGTCACACACACGCTCCCCCCAACAACTGTGAGTGAAATTAACAAGGATGCCAGAAATGGCTGCTGAACCGCAGAGGGAACAGCTGAGTTGAAACTGTTTTTATGCAGGCGGCAGGCGGCCTGGGCAGGCTTCTCCCTCAGCCAGTCCCCCTGCTGCAAGCTAGAGGGGAGCCGCTGCAGCCTCTGCTGAGTGCCAGGCAGGGGGGAAAGTGCAGAGCCTAGCTGCGTCTGCAGCAGGAGAGGGAGAGAAACAACAAACAAATGTGAGAGTGAGTTTTCCCTTTCCAAGCTTTTATTAGCTCTGAGTTTAAGCTGTTTGTTATGCAGCCAAAAGAGGTGAAAGTAAGCCGGCGCTGAATGCTCCACTTCCTTGCCGGTACGCTACTGCACCTTTTTTTACCGGTACGCCATACAGGCCCGTACTGGCTTACTTTCACCTCTATGCAACTGGCATGATAAATTGAGCACCAATTCCAATTCAATTTCTGTCTACATTATATAGATCACAGCTGCTCAGGTTACTGTAGCCAGGCAGAAGCCATGCTGAAATTAGGCTGGAGCAGCAGGACTAACCCTCCTGCTCTGGAGGATACACTCGGGACAAGAGCAAGTTCAGTCCCATTCTCCATTACCTTAGACCTTGTGCTGCAGAATGTCAGCACAGTTTTGTTGTGCTGAGGGAGGGAGAAGCAAAGAGGAGACTGTTCAGGAGCATGGATCCTTGTGTGGTATACATTCCTGTTCTTTGTGGCAATGCAGATGGCAGAAGGACAAAGATCCAGCATGCTGTTGATCATCCGTAAAGCCTTTGGGGATAGTATTCTAGAAGTCACTGTGCAAGACAACCCCTGAGGGGCAGAGTTTCCGTACATTAAGAAAATTAAAAAACAACAAAATTTTCTGCACCAAAGATCAGTGTTCCATTGAAAAGAAATGATAGAAAATGTTTACCATAACTGGGTTAGATTAAGTCCGTGCCAATGCCAAAATCAAGTAAGGGAAACCCAATGGTAATTGGTCAGATACAGAAAAGCTGTCCCATAATTGACCATTATATTGCAGACTTTATAAAAAGATACATTTAAGTTTCCTTGTACAGACATAGTGGTCCAATTTCATCTTTGGTGGAACTCCAGTGAAGTCAATGATTTTCTCCAGGATGGGTTTGGCCCTGCATTGTGTTGTAATGTCAATGAGATAGGGGGGGAAGGGAGGTGTTTTGAGATGAAGTCTGAAAAGAGAGAGAGATAAAGGAATAAAGATACAAAAAGTCTTTTTTCCAGAGGGCAGGAACTGCAGAGAAAATTCTCCCACCAGCCACTGGCAAGATTGTTGGAGGCGAATAGAAGGTAGCAGTAATGAGCTTGTCTGAGGTAAACTAGAACAAGATCATGGATAATTTTTAATTGAATGTGGAACCCAAGAGACATTCAAGATTATGTAAGCTTTCATGGGAAGTAACAAGTGAAGCATATTCACAAATGGTCATATGATGGCACAAAGAATTCTGAAGGCCAACAGCACCAGGACCATAATCATGAGGATTCCAGGTGCCATGGTAAAGTCCCACTAAAGATCAAAATGTGACAAACTCAATTTTCTTAGCTACCACATCAAATCACCACCCACCTGCTGCCCTGTGTGGGATAAAGGGGACAAGAAGTCAGAGCTAGACAGTAGGACACAGATAAGTGCCACTTCCTTCACAAGTCTTCCCAGGAGTACAGAGCTGAAGAGGGGCAAAACTAGGAATAGCGACTCTAAGACAGGAATTCCCTACCTAAATGTAATGTTGAAACAATCTCATTAATGTAGTATTTGCTTTCCTCCACATCTGAAAGTGGAAGATTCCAAGGTCAACCTGTGGAAAAGCAGCTCCTGGTAGTACATCATGAGGAGGAGACAGGGCAGAAGTATGGAGTGGCTGAAAAGGCCCTGTGCCTGCAATGTTCCCAAAGATCTGAGGAGGTAAGCCCCCACTACTTACATACGGGAGAACCCACATCCCAAGGGAAGAACTCATAGGAAATTCCATGAGTTGAAACACACCAAGAATCCTGTCCTCATTCATATGTGGAAGGATTCCAAAAGGGTACTACAATGGACTGAAGGGGCTAGTATTGCCACATTTGAAGCATGGTTAGTTTGAAGCATAATGGTATTACAGCAGTGATGGTAAATTACTAAATTGCTTTGGCACTTTAATCTCGAAGTTAGCAGCTTGGAAGAGTTCCCTTACAAATGCTTTACTAACTGCCAATTATAGTACATGCTGGTTGCCACTGGGAGTCAGCATTTGCTTGTACTTACTGCAGCTGCTTGTACTGCAGCTATGAATATATTTTAAAATAAAGTCTCACGTCAAAAATGTAATTTAGCATTTTAGTCATAGCTCATTAGTGGATGGATACTTTTGTCTGCAAAGCAAACAGGAATAGTGCCAAAGTCACAAATGGAGTTGCACCTATAGATCATATTACTGCATCAGCATCAGAGGCTGAAACCCAAGCACACGTCAGAATCTCAGTGAAATGCAGTTAAACTGGTACAATCAATTCAAAGTCTGGTCAATGACTTATAAAGCTGCTAGCTCCGCTTATTATTAAGGTTGCCCAACACTACTCATTATAAGACCCATTATAAGATCAGTGATTTATAACTTTGGTAAAATTTTAACGATTTGGGCAGAAATTTTCCATGGCTGGTTCTCTGCCTCAGCCTCATTGTGGTAGAGGTTTTTTGTTTAAATTTCAGCCAAAACAGTTCAGCTGTTTCTGAGAACAAGATCAGGGAAAAATACATTTTGCGGATGTTAAATTCTAGTGACCTTTTCTTTGAGAAGTTCTATACCCTGGGACTTGAAATTTGACAAGGGTCTGGGCCCAGGATTGTGTCTTTTGCTGTACCTGTGAAAATCTACTCAAGCTTAGCCAAGTTATAAGCCTTTGAAAAATTTCAAGTTGCATGTGCTCAATAGAGACTTGCACAAATTTAACAGCTAATAGCGCCAGAGATTCTGTCCTCACTGAGCTTGCTCCAGCCTCTCAACTCCTAGTGCTGACCAGACAGCATATGCGCCATCCCCACAGGCAAACGATTACAGAGATTTGCCCCTCATCCCACCTGATCCTCCTCCCTTTCAGGCACCACCAACAGCCTGACCCCCCGCTGGCCCATGAGCACCCCCTCCACATCTGAGTGAGTGGCGTTGCAACTTGGCATGTGGGGTTGCAGCACTACTCAGTTTTGGCTCAGCCAAAGAGTGGCTGGGCCATGACCCAGGGCGGGTCCTCCAGTCCAGGGCTAAGCCAGACCTTTCTGTAACACTGCAGTTCTGAGCTGGGACCAGGGAGTCTGTCTCACCTGTGCTCTCAAGGACCTTCCTGCTGGCACCCTGGCAGCACAGAGGAGGAATTCATCTGATTAGAATGCAGAGGGGATAAACCCTGACCTGGGAAGTGGGGGACAGGGAAAGCAGTAGTCTGGTGAGACTGGGACGGGATGAGGTGGAGGGGGGAAAAAAGAAACGCCCACGCTAGGCAAGGAGATTTTGACTAGGAATCAATGGGGTGGAGTGGAGGGGGAGGAGAGACGTCTGACAAGGAGCTGCAGTCTTGGAGGTACAGACTTTTGGGCAAAGAAACTGGGATGAGGGGGCTGGGAGAAGAGCCAAAGCAGACGAGGAGCCGGGTTGGGGGGAACTAGGACTGGGAGAAGCAGCCTATGGAATCAAGACGAGGGTGGGGTAAGCAAGGAAAATTGTACTGGGGCAGAGCCAGGTATGGGGAAGAGACAGGACTGGGACAGGCTGGAGGGAAAGGGGCACAAATGTCTGTGCCCACTACAGACCATTTCTCCTAGAGCCTGGGACAGAACCCAAGATTCCTGACTCACTCTTCTGCTGTCAGCAAATATCTGTGAAACCCACTAACAAAATGTGTTTCATTCCCCTCTAGTGCTGGTCCACATAAACAATGACAGCCTATAGTCTTATGTAGAATAAATATGAATTAAAGAATTAGTTACCTTAAGTTTGGTTAAGGAAATATATGTGTTGTAAAGAAAGGCCCTGACTAGCAAGCAGAAGGATGGCCTTGAAAATGAGTGATAAGACCAGAAGAAATGAAGTAGGGAGGATGTCTGGTTCAAAAAATAATAAAATATGGGAAAGTGTTTTTGGGTTTTTTTTGTTTTTTTAAGAAAAACAAAGAGGGCCTCTGACCAACAGGGGTGACTGCACATGGTTTTAAATAGATTCTCTTTGTCTTATCTTAAATTGAGCTAAGTATTCTGAAAAATAAGACTTTAGTCATCTCAAATGATCTGGAGAAAGGGGTAAACAGTGAAGTGGGGAAATTTGCAGATGATACAAAACCACTCAAGATAGTTAAGTCCAAAGCAAAGAGTTACAAAAACTGCGAAAAGTTAAAAGGGATCTCACCAAACGGATGACTAAATTTCATCTGCCATTTTGTTGCCCAATGTTGATAAATGCAAAGTAATGCACACTGGAAAACACAGACCCCATCATTTTATATGTATAGTGGGGATTAAATTAGTTGTTACCACTCAAGAAAGATGTTAAAGTCATCATGGATAAGTCTCTGAAAAACATCCACTCAATGTGCAGCAGCAAAAAAGCTAACAATGTTGGGAATCATTAGGAAAGAGAGAATAAGACAGAAAATATCATATCTTGAATCTGGCCACCCCATCTCAAAAAAGATATTGGAATTGGAAAAGGTACAGAAAAGGGCAACAAAAACAATTAGCGGTATGGAACAGCTTCCATATGAGGAGAGATTAATAAGACTGGGAACTTTCAGCCTGGAAAAGAGACAACTAAGGGGGGGATATGATAGGGGTCTATAAAATCATGAGTGGTGTGGAGCAAGTAAATAAGGAAGTGTTATTTACTCTTCTCATAACACAAGAACTAGGGGTCACCCAATGAAATTAATAAGCAGCAGGTTTAAAACAAACAAATGTAAGTATTTCTTCACACAACACACTGTCAACCTGGTGAACTCTTTGCCAGAGGACGTTGTGAAGACCAAGAAGCTAACATGGTTCAAACAAGAACTAGGTAAGTTCATGGAGGATAGGTCCATCAATGGCTATTCGCCAGGATGGGCAGGGATGCAAAACCATGCTCTGAAGTGTCCCAAGCCTCTCTTTGCCAGAAGCTGGGAATGGGCAACAGGAGATGGATCACTTGATGATTTCCTGTTCTGTTCATTCCCTCTGAAGCACCCAGCATTGGCCACTATCAGAAGGCAGGATACTGGACTAGATAACCATTGGTGTGACCCACTATGCCATTCTTATGTAGAAAGACAGGGTTACTCCCATTAATATTTCAGTTATTATGCACATGTAAATACGCTGCATCACACACTGTTTATTGGATACTTGTGAGATTCCAATACAGGGTTGCTGTGTAGGAGACACATTTGGAGACATCACTGGTTTCCCCAAGAGGGAGGTCTCCATTTAAAAAAAGAAAAAAAAAGTTTTACAAGCTAACTGTTCTTTGGATCAGTTCCAGGGAAGCCAGAATGGGGGGGGGGGAGCAAGGGGCCATGGTCCTCCCACTTTTTACCAGCAGATAGGAGCGAGCAGGGACTGGGGCCTCAGGGGGAAGGGTTGGCATGGGTGCAGGGGCGGCATGGGTGCAGGGGCAGCATGGGGACAGGCCCACAGTTCGGGTGCCCCCCCCCTACACACACACACTTTTAGGGACCTTCTGCCAGCTTTGATCAGTTCCTTCCTTGCTCTCCCTTAGAAGAGAGAGATCAGCTACCCACAGCACAAAGCCCAGATTGGATTTTCACCCTCCTACCTCTGCAGATAGTCTTTTCCAAGAACTGGATGGGCAGTTCTACAGCACTCCTGTATTCTGAGAGATTGTCCTTCCAGATAGGTTTTTGGTGGCATGTAAGTACCTGAAATTCCTTCTGCACCTGGCTGCTGCTGGTAGACTGGGGGAGGCAAATCAGAACATAAGGCAAAGAACCTGCTGGATAACCCTCACTCTAGCGTTGGCCTCCCTGCTCTGAGGTTTGCTCTTGCTGTACGGTGTCTGTCTTCCATCTCCAGGATAATTTGCTGATTCATTTCTCTCCCTCTTCAGACATTAAAATCCCTTCTGCTCCTTCACGGTAATTGAAACAAAAGCTGTTAGTGGCATTATATTCATGAGCAGAATACTTTAAACACCTGAATCAGTGACTCCAGGGGAAAAAAACCCACCAGCCTTTAACTTTGTATTACCAAGACCATTTGTACATACACTTAACAAAAGAGCTGCACAATGCTTCTACATGACAGGAAAATACTGTTACAGATAAATAATTAATGTTTACCACAGTGAAGACCAGATCACTAAACACAACTATTAACGCTGTCAAATTAAGGCCTATTATTAACTTACTTTTATTTTTCCCCTGCTAAAGATCACAGACTTTCTTTGTATTAGAGAACAAAAAAGACTGCGGCACTAACAGGAATAAGGAACCACCTTATACCAAACTACTGGTCAATTTTCATCACATCTGATTGCTTTATCTCAAGAAGCCAAACACCTCTGCTAGGTTGGTGCTTGCTAAACATATGAAGACACAGCCTTTGCCTCAAAGAATTTAAACATATGAGTAGCATGGGGAAGAAACATATCACACTTTAAGGTTATACTGACCCCAACGGTCCTCCTACTGTGCTATTACTAGCAGTTTAGTTTCTGGTAGGCATTACAGTGAAAGTGGATTTTGGAGGAGCAGTGCCTTATGGATAAGTTCAGGGGCATCATGGACAAGTGTGAAGTCAAGTGTCTGCGGTAATCAAAACAGTTCCATAGCTTTTATATCTTTAGGGTTGCCAATCCTCCAGGATTGGCCTGGAGTCTCCTGGAATTGGTATCCATCTCCCGGTGACTATTGAAAGCAATCCAGGAGATTTTAATAGGATATTTTAAGAAAATGACATTACATCATATTGGGGGGAAAAAATCTCCTGGAATAGCTTCAGTCAGAGTTAGCAACCCTATATATCCTACACTTTTTTCACTGGCAGAAATCACTACCACTGTATTTGGAAGTATACTTTTCCCTACACATGCAGAACCCGATCCTCCATTCCTTATGAACTGAACTCTCCTGGAGAATCAATGGAAGTTTTAGGTTTACAAGGAATACAAGATCAGGCCCATAATTATTAAAAGGGACTGAAGACCCTTACTCTTAGGACATGTCTACACTAAAAAGGTAAGTTGACTTTACAACCATAGGCACTGACTTCTTTTCTACCCACAGGGTGCTCGACCCCACCTCCGCCCCAGGTCCGCCCCCACTCCACCTCTTCCCAACCCCTCCCCCGAGCATGCCCATCCATGATTCTCCCACTCCCTCCCAGTGCCTCCTGCACGCCGCAGGGGTCGCCGGCGGGTGAGGGGCAGCTTGGCTGCTGGTGGGTGCTAAGCACCCGCTGATTTTTTTCCATAGGTGCTCCAGCCCTGGAGCACCCACGAAGTCAACGCCTAGCTTACAACCACTGCAGTAATTACTGTGGGTGGTTCATGTCCACATTACCCTCCCTCTGTCGGTGCTGCATGTCCTCACCAGGAGCACCTAGAACTGACTTAAGAGGGACGGGGGGTGGGGAAGGGGGCTCTCTCTCAGCTCCACATGCAGGTCCTCACTGGGAGTCCGGCTGCCCCTCTTGGCTCCCCACCACTGGGAGCCCTACTGCCCGCTTGGGCTCTCAGCTCCCTGCTCCCCACTGCAGCCAGGCTCCCAGCAGGGAGCCAGGAGCCTCTGGGCTGCCGCCAGGCTCCCAGCAGGGAGTCAGATGGGCGCAGCCCAGCGGGCAGCAGTGTGCCTCTGGGCAACAGTTCGGCTGGCAGCAGGGTGCCAGGCAAGTGCAGCCTGGCTTGGAACCAGGCTCTAGCTGGAGCCCCCACCGGCCCCATGGCTGGAGCCATGAAATTGACAAGAATGACAGCAACAGACAATGTAAGTAATGCAGTCTCTACACAGACACTGCATCGCCCTAACTACACCAATGTAAGCCCTACACCTCTCCTGGAGGTGGTTACTATGTTAGTGTGGCAGGACACTTATATCAGCAAGAGCAAGGTGATAGTGTGTACACTGATATAATTAGGTCAACGTAAGCTGCCTTACGTCAACCTAACTCTGTAGTGTAGGCCATGCCTTAGTTAGACCAAGAGCAAGTTACTGAAGGACATTTTGTGGTAACCTAGTGGCAAGTTTAATATTTTAAACCTGTAGCCAAAGGCAACTCTACTGTGACTTGCAATAACAACTTTGTGCATGGCCCCAGCGGTTAGCCAATGCTGAGGACTTTGCCAGGCTGTTTTCTTTAGGAGGAAAAATTGATTATGGAGTCAGGAATTTCTTTGGTGCAGTCCTGTTTATTTCTTTACAAAGACTATAGATCACCCAGGAGGTGGTTTCCTTGTTCAGAAATCCAAGCTTTCTTTTCCAGCCAGTCCTGTGTCCCCAGATCTGTCTCTGCTCCCTCTCAGGGCTATGCTACGAGCTCTTCTCTGATGCTTCTTTTAGCTTTCTAGACCATGTCTACACTAACACTTATGTCGGCAAATCTTATATCACTCAGAGGTGTGAAAAAGTCAACCCCCGACTGACATAAGTTTCATCGACAAAAGCGGTCGTGTGCACAGTGCTATGTCGGCGGGAGAGCTGCTCGTTTAGGTGGTTTTATTATGTCGACAGGAGAGCTCTCTCTCCTGCTGGCATAGAGCGGCTACACGAGCGACCTTACAGCAGCACAGCTGGGCCGCTGTAAGATCAATACTGTAGGCATGGGCTTAGTCCTGTCTGCTTCTGACAGATACAGCTCCATCCCTCTATGTCCTATCCTCTGCATTTTCAGTCATTCAGAGGAAAACTCTTATTCTCCTAAATTAGTTCTTGCTCAAGCCTTCCCAGGTGGCCCAGCACTTTGGGTGATGGCTTCTATTGTTCCACAAAAGGAGCTTAATTACTTCCTCTATTTAGCCTGAATGAAAGGTGGCATCAGATTTAACGATGTCTGGGATTGCCCTTAGATCAAAGATACTTGCTGGCAGTCACCCACACAGATTAAGTGGTGCTAAGAAAACAAAGACTTGGGCCATGTCTACACTACCAACTCAATTTAGAGGGTGTGATGAAGACACGCTGAGTCAATGGGAAAGCCCTCTCCCGTCGACATCTGTACTCAACCTCCTCGAGAGGCGGAAGCTAGGTCGACGGGAAAGTGTCCGGGAGAAGCGCTGGTGTGAACAGCGCTATGCTGGCGGGAGACACTCTCCTGCCGACATAGCTAACGCCGTTCGTTGGGGCTGGTTTAGTTATGCCAGTGGGAGAGCTCTCTCCCGCCGGCATAGAGCGGCTACACAAGAGACCTTACAGTGCTTCAGCTATGCCACTGTAAGGTATGTAGTGTAGACATAACCTTATTTAAGGCCTGACTACTTTTTTTTTTTTTAATCTCCACTTCCAAGAAACCTCTCAAGGTCCCTTCCAGTTCTATGATTTTATGATATAGGCAACAGGTGGCAGACTTTGTCCCTGTCCTAAAGACCCTATGATCTATCGATTTGTTCCATGCACAATGAGGCTGGGGTCTCTTAGTACCACCACCAAAAAAACCTCACACCACCATCCACACCACTATGAATCAGAGAACTGTAGGACAGAATTTAATAATTAACCATGCAGGGATTTCTAGTCACTTGAAGTCAAGAGGAGCTTTCACATACACGTCAAAGGGACCAGGATTTTGCCCTCATGATTTAATGGTGCAGGGGGGAGAACAGGACCCAGTTCTCTTCAGGAAAACTGTACTACTTTACCCTCCTAGTAAAAAGTGCATTATATCATGTCACTTATGGGAATTACAACAACTTACGAGCCACTATACCCAATCAGACTGTTGAATACTGTATTCTGGTATCCTGCTTCCAGCAGTGGCCAGAACTTAATGCTTCAAAGGAAGTGATCCAGCAGGGGTGTATCTGTTAGCAGCTGTACAAGACTGGGAGCCCTTTCTAATCTTTGTTATCAAGTCCTTGACTTTGTTTTTAGAATAGTGCCAGCAATAGACTATCTGTCCTGAAGTATGGTATGTGAATACCTTTATTATTATAACAGCATAGCTAAGAATGTTTTGTTGGTCATAGAGCTACCAACCCCTTTTAAAGAGCATTCGGCTGGGAGCCATTGGTGGCAGTGAAAGGTACAGGGTGACTATATGATATGCAGAAAGTTTTAGAACACTTAACTTTTATTTTTATTAGTGCTAGAGACGATGGCAAATACAAAGAAGCAGGAGTGTAATGATATTATGGAGCAGCACTCAAGGGTATTAAAAAACCTGAAACTTGTTTTGTCACAAATATTACATTTTGAGGGGGTGAGGGAATTTTAGCAGAGATTTGCAGATTTGAAAATAAAAAAAGATGATGTTAGATGGTTGTAGGTGTTTTATGGCAAGGTTTTGAACAGAACCTGATATGGAGAACTGTTTTCATGCAGGGCTGTTTGTTTTAATGCCAATTTAAAGCTGTGAAGGGAGGTGATTTAGACATCCACTTCAACATTGGAAATTGAGACAAAATATTGTTAACACAAAAGAAGTGAATAGTTAGTTGCTTATCCATGCTGGTGGAAGGATTAAATATAAACATAATTTCAATGGTACAGACTAGGTTAAATTTGTTAGTTTTAATAACAGTATCATCACCCAAGGAATAACTGGACTATATTTACAAAAATAAAGAACCAGAACACTGAAAAATACACAAAATAAAAAATTAACCAACAAAATGAGTTATAATAGTCTCAACCTTCAGAGTACAGCCAAACTCTAGCTACCTACCTCCTGAAATCGCTACTGGACCAAAACCTCCACTCCTCCTGTAACTTCTTATTAAACTGAACAATAACTAGTTTCTGCTGCAAGGCTTCTATACATCAAACTCACCAGACTGTCTCACTAACTGCTATTTGATGCAGCTGCAGTTTCCTTTAATTAGTCACAGATGGGCAGGGCTGGGTCTTACAGCATAGTACTCAAGTGTCAGAAAGTAGCCGACAAATTCAGAGCCAAATTTTCAAAAGCTTGTGCAGGCACATACCCCCATATGGCTGCTTACTTGGGGGCACAAATGGGAAACAGGTGTAAAAGGGATTTTCCACTGGGGCAGCTGAGCCTTTGCAAGACATAACCTTGCTGAAAGACAAGTGTATGCAAATAAACTGGGTTGTGGGTCTGGCTCGAGGATAAGCATACAATGTCAACAAAAAGAGTCTCTACTTTCATTGGGAGATACCACTCTTCCTTCCCAACTTCAGCTGCAGCACAGTTATGCTACACCACTCAGCTAGCTCTGGTGTTTCCCCCAGAGCTAGATCTGGCTCTACCATACAGGGACATCAGGAAATCAGCAAAACATTAGGGGCAGGCCCAGATCCACAGGGGACAGAGGTAAGGGGGCCCAGACTGGGGCTGGGAGCAGGGCCAGGGCTGGAGCCACGGCCAGGGGCTGAGGCTGGGGGTGGAGCCACAGCCCAGCTGGAGTAGGGGCTGGTAGCCGGACCTGCGGCCAGGTGCGGCTCCGTTCCCAACCCCAAACCCACCCCCAGCCTCAGCCCCAGGTCAGAAATGGAGCCACAGCCAGCAGCTGAGGGCGGGAGTGGAGCCACACCGAGACTGGGGACGGGGCCAGGTACAGGGCTGGGAATCGAGGACACGGCTTGGGGCAGGACCGGAGCAGAGCTGGAGGCGGAGAGGGGCTGGGTGGTGCTCCCTCCCTGCTCCCCCGTGGGGGCTGGCCTGAGCCCTGCTGCCCCCCCAACATTCTTCTATGCCCCCCTAGGGGGGCCCCCACAGTTTGGGGCCCTCCGGTGTAGACAGTGTGTTACTTACATCAGCTGATGGCTGTCATTCTTGTCAATTTCATGGCTCCATGCTGGAGCCTGAAATTGACAAGAAAGCCAAGGCTGGTGGTGGGTTCCAGCTAGAGCCCAGCTTCCCTCCATCCCAGCTCCCCGCTCCCCACTCAGGGAGCGGCGAAGCCTGGATGGATGCCCCCGGTGGAGAGCAGGGAGCCAAGAAGCTCGGGGGCAGCTTGACTCCTAGCAGGGAGCTGTGAGGAGCTGAGCTCCATGGTTCTCAGCCCCCCCCCCCCCCCCCCCCCCCCCCCCCCCCCCCCCCCCCCGCGCCCCCCCCCCGCCCCCCCCCCCCGGCGCACCCCCCCCCCCCCCCCACCCTGCCCAACTTCCGTCGGTGGAAGCGCTCCTGGTGAGGACATCCTCCACCAACAGAAGGAGGGTAGCGGGTAGTGTAATTACTGCAGTGGCTGTAAGTCAACCTAATAAAGGTTGACTTAAGTTTGTACTGTAGATATGCCCTTAGGCACCTAAGCTGTTTCTTGCAAGAAACAACAGAGGAGGTGGTGCTGCCGTCACCTCTCCCTTATAACATTTAGCCTAGTGGTTAAAAGCATTCAGCTGGGACCAGGTGTGCCGGAACTGGGGGGGAGGGCATGGAGCCATGGCCCCATCACTTTACAAGTGGAAGGGCTATGCCCTCCACTTTTTTCCTGCCTTAAGGACGAGCCGTGGGTGGAGGGGGCTGAGAGGAGCGAGCGGAGGGTGGGCATCAGCAGAAGAGGCAGAGTGGGGGCGGGAAGAGGTGAAGCAAAGGCGGGGCCTCCGGGGAACAGCCAAGCAGGGGCAAGGCCTCGGGCAGAGTGGGGGCAGAACACAGGCGGAGCCTCAGGAGGAGGAGGGAGTGTGGGCAGGGCCTTGGGAGAAGGGCAGAGTATGGGTAGGGCCTCGGTGGAGGGGCAGGGCCACTGTATGGGCACCGGTTGCCCCCCTCACTTCTAGGGAGCTGTCGGCGCTC
The DNA here is from genome assembly GCA_003942145.1 of Platysternon megacephalum. Taxonomy (NCBI): domain Eukaryota; kingdom Metazoa; phylum Chordata; order Testudines; family Platysternidae; genus Platysternon; species Platysternon megacephalum. The sequence continues at coordinate 1,697,283 of QXTE01000081.1, read as the reverse complement.
CTGGCTTGGACAGGGGAGACCCAGCTTTAATTCCCCAGTTTGCCAGATGGAGTAAAAGGATTTGACCAGGAGTCTCTTATTTCTCAAGAGTATTTCTCACCAAACTACGGGATATGTTGATATAGGGCACCCTCACCCTCTCCTATTGAAACTGTTCACTTTGGATAAATATTTGAACAGTCAGAGAGAGAGAGAATGACTCTGCCGTCCAGTGGTCAGAGAGTCCTGCCCCCTGCTCTAATGACAATTGAATTAGTTATCCAAAGTAGAACAGCTTCAATGGGAAAGAGTGGTGGAGATCCACCTCAGAATAACTTAGAGCAGTGGTCTCCAACCTTTTTACGCACAAGATCACTTTCTGAATTTAAGTGCAACCCAGGATCTACCCCGCCCCTTCCCCGAGGCCCCACCCCTTCCCCAAACCCCACCTTGCTCACTCCATCCCCCCCTCTCTCCCACCCTCACTCAATTTCACCGGGCTGGGGCAGGGGGTTGGGGTTCGGGAGGGGGGGTGGGCTTGAGGGGTTTGGAGTATGAGAGGGGGCTCCGGGCTGAGCCTGGGGCAGGGGGTTGGGGTGCAGGAGGGGGTGAGGGGTGCAAGCTCTGTGAGGAAGTTTGGGTGCAGAAGGGGGCTCCAGGCTGGGGCAGAGTGTTGGGGTGCAGGAGGGAGTAGGGGTGCTGGCTCTGGGAGGGGACTCAGGGCTGGAAGTTGGGGTGTGGGCTCCCACCGGGCAGCACTTATTACGGGCAGCTCCCAGTTGGCAGCACAGCGGGGCTAAGGCAGGCTCCCTGCCTGCCCCAGCCCCATACTGCTCCCGGAAGGGACCATCGTGCCCCTGCGGCCCCTGGGGGGGCACGTGACTCCACATGCTGCCCCTCTCTGCAGGCACCACCCCTGCAGCTCCCATTGGCCACAGTTCCCCGTTCCCAAGCAATGGGAGCTGCGAGGGCGGTGCTTGCAGGCAGGAGCAAGCGCGCAGAGACCCCTGCCCTCCCTCCCCCAGGGCTGCGGGGGTGTGCTGGCCACTTTCGGGAGCGGCATGGGGCCGGGTCAGGCAGGGAGCCTGCCTTAGCGGAAGCCCCGCCACACCACCGGACTTTTAGCAACCGGAGATCGCAATCAACTGGGAGTGTCTCCAGGATCGACTAGTCAATCGCAATCGACCAGTTGGTGACTACTGGCTTAGGGCATCTTTGGAGAGATACAAGGCCCCTGTTCAAATCAAATCAAACAGAAGTTTCCAGATCACAGGCCCTGGTTCTCAAGTGGGACTTCAATCACCCTGACATCTGCTGGTACAGGTGCTGGAGGAACCAACTAGGGGCTGTGCTCCTCTTGACCTGCTGCTCACAAAGAGGGAGGAATTGGTAGGGGAAGTAGAAGTAGGTGGCAACCTGGGCAGCAGTGACCATGAGATGGTAGAGTTCAGGATCCTGACAAAAGGAAGAAAGGAGAGCAGCAGAATACGGACCCTGGACTTCAAAAAAGCAGACTTTAACTCCCTCAGGGAACTGATGAGCAGGATCCCCTGGGAGGCTAATATGAGGGGGAAAGGAGTCCAGGGGAGCTGGTTGTATTTTAAAGGAGCCTTATTGAGGGCGCAGGAACAAACCATCCTGATGTGCAGAAAGAATAGCAAATATGGCAGGCGACCAGCTTGGCTTAACAGAGAAATCTTCGGTGAGCTTAAACACAAAAAGAAAGCTTACAAGTGGAAACTTGGACAGATGATTAGGGAGGAGTATAAAAATATTGCTTGAGCATGCAGGGCATAGGCGCCGATTTCCCCTCTTTCCCGTGGGTGCTCGACCGCCCCCTCTGCCCCATCCCCACTCCACCCCTTCCATGAGGCCCTGCCACTACGCCACCGCTTCCCACCCTGCCCCACCCCTGTCCCAACCCCTTCCCCAAAGTCCCCGCCCCAACTCCGCCCCCTCCTTGCCAATATTCCAACTCCTTCCCTAAATCCCTGCCTCGGCCCCGCCTCCACCCCTGAGTGCGCCACGTTCCCGCTCCTCCTCCCCCTCCCAGAGCATGCTAATGCTGCCAAATAGCTGTTTGGCAGTGGCTGGGTGGGAAACGCTGGGAGGTAGGCGGAGGAGCGGGGACGCGGTGCCCTCGGGGTGGGGGGGGGGGAAACTTGGCTGCCGGTGGGTGCAGAGCAAAAACCTCCATCCTTAGAGGTTTTTAAGGCCCAGCTTGACAAAGCCCTGGCTGGGATGATTTAGTTGGTGTTGGTCCTGCTTTGAGCAGGGGATTGGACTAGATGACCTCCTGAGGTCTCTTCCAACCCTAATCTTCTATGATTCTATGAAATCCTTTCTCCCCATCAGGCAAAGGGAGGAATTGAACCTGGGTCTCCCATATCCAGGGAGAATACTCTAACCACTGGCATAAAAATCATAAAGGAGGTTGCAGCACCACCTCCTCGTCCTCAGTTTAAATGAGGACCCTCCATTAGGCATACTCAGAGCACACCTATTGGATCAGGCCCCACAGGCAAGACTGGCAACCCTCCATCTATCTTCTGCTGCTTTCAGGATCATGCTGGGCTTAGGCATGATTAGGTGTCTGGACAACTAGCGTGAGGCAGCAGCGTATGTACCCAGAGGCAGAAACTTAGCTGCTGAGGGAACTTTTGCCACAGAACGTTAGGCGCTGAGTGAATTTAGGAGCCTACAGAGTTAGGCAGCAGCTGAGCTAAGCTTTTGTGGATCGCAGTGGTTCTTCAAAAGTCTGGCACTACTTAGGCGCCCAAGTACCTTTGTGGATCTAGGCCAAAATTGTCAAACATGGGTTCCTAGGCTTAGGCAGATAAATAAAAATGGCCTGATTTTCAAACGTCCTGAACACTCACAGCTCCTGGATTCCCAGTGCCTCTGAAATCAGGCCATTTCTTTAAATTCCTATATACGGATTTAGGGACTCACGTTTGAAAATTTTGACCTTAGTAACTGTATTGTAAGTAACCTGGGCGGACAGATACATTGTTTTCCATTTTCTACCAAATACTCTAATCACTACTGTCTCCTGCTACTTTCCAGCATAGGGAGCAATAGACCACGATTGGCAATGACACCTCAATCTCTGCTGTGGTAGCTCGTTAGCAGTAGGCCATTAGAACCACCAGAGCAATTACCTTTTAATTTGAAACGGTACCATTTGTACTTGGCTCCCATATAAATAGTAGACAGACACTAACAAACTATAACTTTGCTAAGGAAGTAAAAAAAAATTTCACATTTTGTGGACAGGATGGCTCACTGGTTTGGTAACAGGACTGGTGGCAATTCTCATGCATCCGATCGAAAGCTTATGCTACAATAAATTGGTTCACCTACATAACTCAAACTCATTGCTACCTGTTAGAAGCTGTGTAGCCTATGTGCAATTAGCTGACTTCCACAGTTCAGCTCTTAGCAGACAGGTATCCACATCACATTTTGCATTATTTCATCTGCCCTTCTTTCCCCAATCTTTTTGGCAGTCTGAATAATAGTGAGGGCCTAGACTGAATAGGCATGAGTGCAAAACTGGTCATTCCAGGTTAGGAGTGAGGCCCACTGAACTAAGGCAGCTGCTACTCCCTGTACATCACTTCTTCACAGAAACAGGATGTCACCCTCCAGGATTGAAACAGGCTGACACTTTCATCAGCACAAAATTCTCTTAAATGTTTAAAGGCAAGAGAAAAAAGAACTAGAAAATAGAATAGAATAGAATAGAATAGAATAGAATATCAGGGTTGGAAGGGACCTCAGGAGGTCATCTAGTCCAACCCCTTGCTCAAAGCAGGACCAATTCCCAACTAAATCATCCCAGCCAGGGCTTTGTCAAGCCTGACCTTAAAAACCTCTAAGGAAGGGGATTCCACCACCTCCCTAGGTAACCCATTCCAGTGCTTCACCACCCTCCTAGTGAAAAAGTTTTTCCTAATATCCAACCAACTTTTAACAACATCACATGGGTTTACAGTCCCTTGGGGGGAAAGACAGTTAATATTTCTCTAGGCTAATAAACAGTACAAGTGCATGAGTAAGGCTACGTTTTAGTCATGGGTATTTTTAGTAAAAGTCATGGACAGTCACTGGCAGTAAACAAAAATTCACGGCCCATGACCTGTCCATCACTTGTACTATATACCCCTGACTAAATTTTGGGGGTGGGGGCAGCCTGGGGGTGCCTCCCTGGAAGCGGCAATATCTCTCAGCTCCTAGGCAGAGGCCATGGCCAGGCAGCTCTGCGCGCTGCCTCCGCCCCTAGCGCCGGCTCCGCAGCTCCCATTGGCCAGGAACTGCAGCCAAAGGGAGCTGCGGGGCAGTTCCTGCAGGCAGAGGCAGTGCGCAGAGCCCCCTGGCAGAGCCCTCCACCTAGGAATGTGGCCGCTTCCGGGGAGCCCACCGAGGTAAGTGCCACCCAGAGCCTTCACCCCCTCCCTTACCCCTGTCCTGAGCCCCTTCCCACACCCAAACTCCTGCTGATGCTGGGGGAGGGGTTGCGGTGGCCTGAGACTGCCCCAGCAGCGGCCAAATGCGGCTGGCCCAGGAGCTGCCTGAGCTGCACAGACCCCCAGGCCAGCTACACCAGCTGCTGCAGAAGTCACAGAGGTCCTGGAAAGTCACGGAATCCGTGACTTCCGTGATCTCCATGACAAACTTGCAGCCTTATGCATGCGCTCTCAGGAATTGTACTTTCATCTATCTGCTAAAATACTTCCAACTGCTGCAATAAAGCTGTTTTCTCTTTCATCATTACAAAATTATAGTTTAGTAAAACCCATCAAAACTAGCTCAAACTATTACATCAAAATAAAAATAGTTTTAAGTTTTCAAAGCTTTCACAACCATTTTTAGGTATATTTATTACTAATAAATATCAGTAAGAAAATTTAGAGCAGAGGTGTTTTCAGAAGCCAGGTTATGTAGGAGCAAATCCCATTAAGGGCATCAAAGACTGGCAAGACAGATAAATACTCTGGTCCCAAGCCACAAAGGTAGGCACCTAAATCCCAGCCTTAGATGCCTAAGCATCAGGTTTAAACTTCTACATCCCAGTTTTAGGTTTAATTGAGATCCACAAAACTGCCACCAAACTCTGTAGGTGTCTAAACTCACTCAGCACCTAAGTTTTCAGAGTAAAAGTTCCCTAGGTGCCCAAGTTTCTGCCTCTGAGAATGCATACTGCTGCTTCCTTCTAGGTATCCAAATGCCTATCTCCCACCTAAGCCTCAGAGCAATCCACAAACTGGGGATAGCAGACAAATACATAACTCTTGTGGGGCCTGATCTGGTAGGCATGCTCAGAGGCCACCTACCAGATCAGGGCCCATTCAAAATCTGGCCACTAGAGGAGGAGGTGGTTGTGGTGCTAGTCCTGCCAACATTATAACTTAGAGCATTTGCACTGGATGTGGGAAACCCAAGTTTAATTCCCCTCTCAGCCTGCAAGGGAGACTGGATTTGAACAGGTGTCTTCTACCTCTCAAAAGAGTGTGCTAAACACTGAGCTATGGGATAATGTGATGGCTCCACCTCTCCTGCTGAAGCTGTTCCATTGTGGATAAATAATGAAAGACTCACTGGAGCAAGGGGACTGGACCCTAGGTCTCCATATGGGTGCCTAACCACAAGACTACAGAGTCATTCCCACACACTAATTCTCTCTGACCCAATGATTATTTTAGTGGAACAGTCACTGTATCAGAGAGAGCAAGTGTGGGGACTGATTCTGTCTCTGGCTGGTTAGGGCACCCACCTGGGAGATGGGAGGCCCAAGGTCCAGTCCCCCTGCTCCTCAGCATTTCCCATTGGTTAGCTTAGGCAGTTCTTTTTGTGGATCACATTCTAAGGCAACTATCTCTTGCCATTCATGTATAGGGACCAATCCCTTTGTGGATCCAGGCCTCTCTATCTATGTAGCAGGAGAAGAAAATGACTTTGCGCCAATGTTTTGCATAGACTGAACGGGGAAGAGGTTACAAGTGGAGAGGACTGAGAGGAGGTTACAGCAATGGAGGCTGTAACCAAATTACCAAAAATGTATGTTTATTTAAAAAAAAAAAACCCACCAATTAACTTGATTTCATTTAAACATTGTTTCATGTGGTGAATTTCACATAATTAAAGCATTAACAAAATATATTAGTTACCAGTCTGGTATGGAAGTGGTCACCCTTTCCCGCCCTTGTTTCTATACTGACAAGGGGCACTATGGCAACATGATGCACAGAAGCTATAGGCAGCAGAATTGTAAGAGTGACAGCTGGGAAAGGCAGTTAGAGAAAAGCAGGGCAGGTGGTGGGGGAAGAATTTAACTTTAAAGGTGAAGTAAAGAAATGGCGGTTTCCTTGTGAGAGCTCTAAATCACAAGATACTGAAATAATTAAAAAATACAAACAGCTATATAGGGAAGACTTAAAGAAGGGAAAGAAAAGAAACAAAGGGTTAGGGACAAAGTTTAAAGGAACAAAAAAGGAAAAAGAAAGGTTTTAAAACAGGAAGGGGAGGAGAAAAACTGTAATTTAAAATGCAGAGTTTCTTAGACAACTGGTGCGAAACAGAAGAGCAAAGAGAAGTCATAAAAAATAGCTCAGAAGCCAGTACAAAGCAGGACAGCTTCAGAAACAATAAATATTGGCTGCAACTCCCTTTGGGCACATGGTATTATATTTGAATGGAACAAAGGAAGAATGACCCTTGTAAATCTTGTCTGGTAATTATGCAATTGGTAACATAATACACCAAATATTGAACTGATTAGAAGTCACCTAAGCATGAACTATCAGGAACTAAAGTCATTGGAGGGTAATTAATGAAAATCCCTAGATCGGTAAACATGGCAGAAGTAAACATGGCAGAAGTGCTTAATGACTTCTTTGTTTCGGTTTTCACCAAGAAGGTTGGTGGCGATTGGATGTCTAACATAGTGAACGCCAGTGAAAATGAGGTAGGATCAGAGTCTAAAATAGGGAAAGAACAAGTCAAAAATTACTTAGACAAGTTAGATGTCTTCAAATCACCAGGGCCTGATGAAATGCATCCTAGAATACTCAAGGAGCGGACTGAGGAGATACCTGAGCCATTAGCAATTATCTCTGAAAAGTCATGGAAGATGGGAGAGATTCCAGAAGACTGGAAAAGGGCAAATATAGTGCCCATCTATAAAAAGGGAAATAAGGACAACCTAGGGAATTACAGACCAGTCAGCTTAACTTCTGTACCCGGAAAGATAAAGGAGCAAATAATTAAGAAATCAATTTGCAAACACTTAGAAGATAATGAGGTGATAAGTAACAGTCAGCATGGATTTGTCAAGAACAAATCATATCAAATCAACCTGATCGCTTTCTTTGACAGGGTAAGAAGCCTTGTGGATGTGGGGGGAAGCGGTAGATGTGGTATATCTTGACTTTAGTAAGGCTTTTGATACTGTCTCGCATGACCTTCTCATAAACAAACTAGGGAAATACAACCTAGATGGAGCTACTAGAAGGTGGGTGCATAACTGGTTGGAAAATTGTTCCCAGAGAGTAGTTATTAGTGGTTCACAGTCATGCTGGAAGGGCATAACGAGTGGGGTCCCGCAGGGATCGGTTCTGTGTCTGGTTCTGTTCAATATCTTCATCAATGATTTAGATAATGGCATAGAGAGTACACTTATAAAGTTTGCAGATGATATCAAGCTGGGAGGGGTTGCAAGTGCTTTGGAGGATAGGATTAAAATTCAAAATGATCTGGACAAACTGGAGAAATGGTCTGAAGTAAATAGGATGAAATTCAATAAGGGCAAATGCAAAGTACTCCACTTAGGAAGGAACAATCAGTTGCACACATATAAAATGGGAAATCACTGCCTAGGAAGGAGTACTGCGGAAAGGGATCTGGGGGTCATAGTGGATCACAAGCTAAATATGAGTCAACAGTGTAACGCTGTTGCAAAAAAAGCAAACATCATTCTATGATGTATTAGCAGGAGTATTGTAAGCAAGACACGAGAAAGTAATTCTTCCGCTCTACTCCGCGCTATATAGGCCTCAACTGGAGTATTGTGTCCAGTTCTGGGCACCACATTTCATGAAGGATGTGGACAAACTGGAGAAAGTCCAGAGAAGAGCTACAAAAATGATTAAAGGTCTAGAAACATGACCTATGAGGGAAGATTGAAAAAATTGGGTTTGTTTAGTCTGGAGAAGAGAAGACCGAGAGGGGACAAAATAACAGCTTTCAAGTACATAAAAGGTTGTTACAAGGGGGAGGCAGAAAAATTGTTCTTCTTAACCTCTGAGGATAGAACAAGAAGCAATGGGCTTAAATTGCAGCAAGGGCGGTTTAGGTTGGACATTAGGAAAAACTTCCTAACTGTCAGAGTGGTTAAGCACTGGAATAAATTGCCTAGGGAGGTTGTGGAATCTCCATTATTGGGGATTTTTAAGAGCAGGTTGGACAAACACCTGTCAGGGATGGTCTAGAGATAATACTTAGTCCTGCCTTGAGTGCAGGGGACTGGACTAGATGACCTTTTGAGGTCCCTTCCAGTTCTATGTTTCTATGATTCTACCAACCCCTGTGGAGAATTGCTTATATTGGTTCAAGAAGCTCAGCAAACAAAGAACTGAGAAGTGTATAACGTGACCAGCCTGAGATAGAGGTTGGGGGGGCACTCTCCTTTGATCCAAGAATTGTATTGACACTGTAATCAAGAAGGACAGACGCTGCAGGAAGGGTTTGAGACCTACCAAGGTGGTCCAATGTGGTAGATTGGTATTACCTGTACTTTTATAATAAAGGACAATTTGATTCTGACAAGTTGAGGTTCATTAATAATGTAATGAATAAGCTGATAGAGACATTATAATGTTATACAATATCAGAAATGTTTGCTTTCCATTGAAATTCACCATTAAGCCTCTATCCTCCAATACCTACGTACATCATGGCACACTGCTGTAATGTTAGGAATTGTCACTCTTTTATAAATGGTGACATGGTAGGATTAAACTTTGTAATGAATTTCCATGTTTTTCTGGGTTTAAGCCAATGCCCTAACATTCTCTGTCAGTGGTGCCAAAACTTTTCCTGTCAGGCACCCCCTTACCAGTACTGGAATCTGTCTGCGCCGTGCCTCCATTACTGCACAGTTGGCTCAGCAGAGAAGCGTGGGCTGAAGGTGGAGCTGGGGGCAGAACTAGGGATGGGGGAGGAGCTGGGTGACAGAGGCAGAGCTGGACTGGGGCAGAAAGGGAATAAGGGCAGAGCTGAGCTGGGCTGGGGCCAGGTTGAGGCTGGGAGCTGAGCCAGGGCTTGGGCCAGGAGCAGAGCTGCAGCTGGAGCCAGGAATGCAGCTGTGGTTGGGGCCGGGGACAGGGCCAGGAGTGGAGCCTTGGCTGAGGCCGGGAGCTGAGCTGCAGCCAGGGCTGGGGCCAGGGGCAGGGCCAGAAGGGAGCTGTGGCCAGGGCCGGAGAGGAGCTGGGGGCAGAGCAGGGCTAGGTGGTGCTCCTTTCCCGCCCCCTGTGGGGCTGGACTGGGCCCCGCTGCGCCCCCCCCAAATGTTCCTCCATGCCCCCTGGAGGGGGCATGCCCCACAGTTTGGGGACCACTGTTCTTTGTCAGATTGTAATAATTACCATAATTTATTAGCCCCATGCAAACATTATGCAGTCTGCTATACTGTATGTATAAAAAAGGTTAGCATGGGGAGAATTGGAAAACTTCTGATTAATTTTTATGGAACCTGTGTGATTCAGTTTCCCCTCTCCCTTTGTATTGCTACCTGTCAGATGGGAAGGCAGGATTTATTTAGTGAAACAAGACAATCAATACAGTGACGGGTTGGAAGTTTCCGAAGCACAAGCTATCAGGAACAAAAGTCACTGAAGAGTAATTAATGAAAATACCCAGAGGGGTAAACATATCTGGAGAGGAATTGCATATACTGGTTTTGACTGGGTTTCAGACGCTCAGCTAACAAAGAGCTGAGAAGCATATAAAGCGACCAGGCTGATATAGAGGACGGGGCACTCTCACTTGATCCAAAAACTGTATCGACACTGTGACCAAGAGGGGACAGACTCTGCAGCAAGTGTTTGAGACCTACAAGGGTGGTCACACGGGTGCCATGTGGTAGATTGGTATTACCTGGTAAGCATGTTTGTAAGCTGTTTATTGATTTATATGTTTTCTCTGTAATGCTTTTGTTCTAAATAAATACTTTGCTTTATGATTATGAAGGCTGGCTGGTCATCATAGCTGTGAGAGTGCAGAACTACAGATGCCGAACTAAACTCAGACTTTCTAAGATGATCACAGTGAATTGCAGGAGGAATTTCAGCCTAAAGAAGAGGATCATGGGTTCCCATCCCAAAAAGGTGACATCTAGAGGCTTGAGGCCTGAGCAAGACACTGTCAAGTAGCCCATTAAGGGATTAGAGGTGGAATTGCCTTGGGAACTGTGACACACCAACATACCACCACAAATCCAGTACATTTTCATATATGCCACTTTGCTACTTCTGCTGAAAGTAGGAGACTTCTGGGCAAAAACGTACAGTTAACTAATCTAATGCAGAAGATTTTAAGGCCTCTGAAGCATCCTCCCACAGGTATCAATCCTGCAAGCTGGTCCGCGCTTAAATCTGCACATTGTCCCAGTTAAGTCAACGGGATTCCATACCGGTGCAGGAATCCACCATCCAAATCAACTTGTAGAATCAGAGGCATACTGAATTTTAAGGTTGTACTTTTGCATCAAGCTGTAGATTGCTGTGCAACTGTTAATAAAAGTGATTACATTATTTGGGTTCCTTTATTTTTCTATATTGCAGAAATTTATGAAAAGTAACTAAAAACAGGAAAAGGAAACGGTTGACTTTTCTGGTAAGAATATCTTAACAAAAGGCCGGCTCAGCCTGAGGCACAAACTGAGGCCTCAGCTCACCAACTGACTTTGTGTGGGGGCAGGAGTCCACTCAAGTCCTATTCAATTGCAGAATCAAGGCCACAAGAATGTATACTTGGAGGCAAGGCCGTCCCTACCCATACGCAAACTACGCAGCCACTTAGGGCACCCCCTCCCCCGCGGAGGCCTGGGACGTCCTTCCCCCCCCCCCCCCCCGGGGGCCGGGGGCGCCCCCCCCCCCCCCCCCCCTCGGAGGCCCACAGGGGGGCTGCGTAGGGCACCACAATCTCTAGGGATGGCCTTGCTTGGAGGCCACTAATTCAGCCCTCACTCAGCCAAAATATTCTTTTGTTTTGTATTTTAATTTAATCTCTGTTCCCCACTTTTTGTATGAATTTCATGCTTAGAAATGTTACAAAGTGAGGACCCTGCATTCTGAAGTCCTTTACTGGTCTACAGATCAGTATAGCTCTAGCAAAACACATTTCTTACTCAGCACATTTGCTCCCCATGTGGGTGTCAGAGCTGCTGACTTGAGTGACTAAAATAAGGCCCTGATCTTGCAGTCAGACCTGCACAAGCAGACCTCTGAGCTGTGCATGGCCATGATTCTGTTAGTGCCAACCCTATTGTAGGATTGGGGCCTATGTTTTTAAATGGTTTTATTTTTACTCGTTTGCCATCTTTCTCAAGTGCCCTTCATTATGAGGTATAGCACTCATTTTAGTCCCAAAGTTACCTACATTCCACAAAAATGTACAGTCCCTTCACTTGTTGAAAGACAAGGTAACAACTTTAATGGACAAATTTCTGTTGGTGAGAGAGACAAGCTTTTGAGCCACACAGAGTTCTTCTTCAGGTTGAAAGTTATTTACAGCAGAAAGAAGAAATCATGGCATTGAGATTTAGGGTTGCCAACTTTCTAATATCACAAAACCAAACACCTTTTCCCCGCCTCTGCCCCAAGGCCCCATCCCCACCCACCCCTTCTCCGAGGCCCCGCCCCACTCACACTACTCCCCCTCCTTCCGTCGCTCGCTCTCCCCCACCCTTGCTCACTCGCTCATTTTCACCAGGCTGAGGTAGGGGGTTGAGTTGCAGGATGGAGTGAGGGCTCCAGCTGGAGGTGCGGGCTCTGGGGTGGGGCTGGGGATGAGGGGTTTGGGGTGCAGAAGGGGGCTCCAGGCTGGGGACAAGGGGTTCGGAGTGTGGGAGGGGGTATGGGCTTTGGGCTGGGGGTGCAGCCAGAAATGAGGAGTTCAGGGTGTGGGCTGGGGTGAGGGCTCTGGCTGGGGGTACAGGCTCTGGGCTGAGACTCGGTATGAGGGGTTTGGTGTGCAGGAGGGGTCTCCGGACTGGGGCCAAAGGGTTTGGAGTGCTGGAGGGGGCTCAGGGCTGGGGTAGGGGGTTGGGGCGCAGGAGGGGGTGCAGGTTCCGGGTGGTGCTTACCTCAGATGGCTCCCGGGAAGCAGCCGGCATGTCCCTCTGCTCCTAGGCGGAGGCACGACCAGGCGGCTCTGTGCGCTGTCCACGCCCACAGGTGCTGCCCCCACAGCTCCCATTGGCCACGGATCCCGGCCAATGGGAGCTGCAGAGCTGGCACTCAGGGTGGGGGCAGCGCGCAGAGCCCCCGTGGCCATCCCTCCACCTAGGAGCCGGAGGGACATTCCGGCTGCTTCCCAGGAGCCATGCGGAGCCTGGTAGGGAGCCTGCCTGTGTCGCCAACTGGACTTTTAATGAGCCGCCAGGGTCCTTTTTCAACCAGGCGTTCCAGTCGAATACTGGACACCTCGCAACCCTCAATGAGTTACAGGATTAGTTATTTACACTACAGGAGTGAACCCTACAGCATTTTTAGTTACCTGCATGAATATTTGTGTGTCCCCAATTCTGTCTCTTTGTCACACATTCCATCCCACATTTGGGCTGTGGCAGGTTAAGAGGTACTGTTGTTAGCCCTGCAAAGCCAAGACAGCAAAAAGGCAGAATAAGATGGAGTCTATTCCTCCATTTGCTGGGGTACCAACTATTTTTTTGGGGGGGAAGGTACATGCTAGAAAGACTGTGGGGTGGGTGCAGCTACCTCCATATCCTGGATCGCAGCTGGGGGAGGGATTGCTAGGCTGGTCGGTGGAATGGGTGCTGCTGGGCTGTGTGCTGGTGGTGGGGTGGGGTGAGGTTTGCTGGGTGCTGAGCCAGGCTGTGTGTGGTCAGGGGAAGGGTGGTTGGGTGCTATGTGGGGTCTGGGCATTGGGCTGGGTGGGTGGAAGAGTTGGGTCCAGTGGGACAGGCTGTGTGTGTGGACGGGCAGGAGCTGGGCTAGGCTGGGGGCAGGGGTGTGCCAAGCCAGGCTGCGCAGTGAGGAGTTGAGTGCTGAGCTGGGCACAGCGGGGGGAGGGCTGGAGGCCAGGCCGGGCTGGGCAGAAGGGAGCTGGGGGCTAGGCCGGGCTGGGCGGAGCTAGGCTCGGGGGAAGCGGATTGGGGGCCGGGCCGCGCCGCGGGAGGCGGGTACCTAGGCAGCAGCGCATGCAGCCAGCGCCGCAGCCAGTAGAGGGCTCGCTCCGCTCCTCGCGCCCCCCGCCTGCGCCGCAGCACCCGCCGGCGGAGGAACCGGGCGGCCGGGCTCGCTGTAGCTGCGCGGGGCCGCGGCCCGGGCCGGCGCCGAGGATGCCGCTGGGGCTGAAGCCCACGTGCAGCGTGTGCCGCAGCACCTCCTCCTCCATGTGGAAGAAGGGCGGCCAGGGCGAGATCCTCTGCAACAACTGCACGGGCCGCGCCGGGCCGCCCGGGCCCGGGCCCTTCGCCACCACCTCGGCCGCCGCCCAGCACAGCAACGGGGGCGGCGGCAAGCAGGTCAGGCTGCCGGGCACCCGCCGTGCTGCACGAAGGGGCCGGGGCGGGGGCTCCCTGGGGGTTTACACGGGGCGTGACACCGCCGCGCCGCCCTTCCCGGCCCCGGCGGGCAAAGAGCGGAGCCCGCGGCTGCAGCGCCCGGCCGGCTGGCGGTGTCCGCAGCCGGGCCTGTCGGGCGGGGTGCGTAGCTACAGGGAAATCATGGGAGCCGCTACGCGCCCCGGGGAACGAGGGGAGTCGCTGTCGGGCCTAACCCGATTTTATGGGGAGCCCATTTATTGAGTGTCTGAACTGTGGGCCCGTATAGCTTCATATCGCTGCGGCAACCCGTAACATGAACACTCCTTCCCCGCTTTCTCGTTTCATTGTCCGCATGGCAGAGCAAACAGGAGATCCACCGGCGGTCAGCTCGGCTGCGGAACACAAAATACAAATCTGCTCCGGCTGCGGAAAAGAAAGTTTCCACTAAAGGCAAAGGGAGAAGACACATCTTCAAGTTAAAAAATGTAAGGTGATTGTGGCTGATGTCTTATGCGTATTGTAATTATACTGTGTACGGCTTGGTCTACGCTACCACTTATGTCACTCGGGGGGGTGAATAAGCCGCCCTGAGCTACATAAATTACAACGAGCTTCTCCTGCCCGCACAGCTATCGCCTCTTGCAGAGGTGGATTTATTATGCCCACAGGAGAACACTCTCCCATCTGCATAGAACCTCTTCACCAGACGCGCTACAGCTGCATTAGTGCAGCTACGCAGCTGTAGCGCTTCTAGTGTAGATTAGCCCTAAATAGTGTGTTCTGCCACTTCTTTTGACAGACAGCTTTGGTGTTGCAGTCTTCTCAAAGCAGTGTCCCAACGTGTCAGGGTAATCCAGATCTGCAGAAATATTTGTCATTTCTCCAAAGAATTACTCCTTTTCTGCAGAAAATCAAATTAAATCCAAACTGAGTCCAGCTTGCTGTCCCAATTTCTGGCTCAGTCCCTTCATTTTTGCCAGGGTGGATAAAAATCAATGACTTAAAAATCCAATTTGCCTTTTTCTTTTTTTAATAATTTCAGTTAAATACACATTTATTTTTTGAAAATAAACCTGTAATTTAAAATCAAAATCGAAAGTGACAACCTGTGATAATGCATTAACTTATTATAATTAAAATAATTTAAAATAAATATTAAACAATATATGTTTACTGCTAAGTTTTAAATAAAGTTAAATCATTGAACTGGTGGAAAACACTGGCTAAGCATCTGGAAACAGAATTTGCTGAAGTGCTGAACTAGTTTTTGGCAGCAGTAGCCTCTTCTACAGTTGCAGAGAGAATATTTTCTTCCATTCAGTTTATTTAGCTAGTTCAGTTCAATATGAGGTCATGCAAAGTTAAGAAACCAATTAGAAGTTGAACAAGCAGGAAGGCTTCTTTTCCTCTTCCAGTCTATGAACAAAAACTGCAAGATGATGAGATCTGCTAGTTCTAAAGTCTTGGAGAACACAGTGACCACAATCAATCAGTTAAATTCACTAACTACAGATAATATTTTCCATGTTTTGTATTTACAATTGATTTTTATTAAACAAGTCGTTATAAACTTTTTCTTATGAATCCAACACATTTAAGGTAGTTTCATTTAATACAAAAATTAATACTGTTTTTGTGCATTTGTAATTTAATTTGAATTTCCATCCCAATAGAGCTTGACACCAATTGCAAGTTAAAAAAATATAATCTATCATGCATTATTCACTATTTTCTAACACAAAATATTAAAATTAATAAATAAGTTAATCTATATAATATGTATAGATATATATCTTCCTGGTTAGCAAAAAAGCTCAAAATTTAGTGTACAGCCTGTATTTAGTTGCAAATCAACATGTTTGAATGGTTGCCAAGCAAGAATCAACATTTCTTAAGAAAATAACTTAAAAAGTACAAATACAAAACAATTTAAATCAGTTATTTGAACAAAGGTTTCCTGCTTGCTAATTTAAATCATTATTAAAAATTGCTTTGATTTAAATTTAATCCACCCTGATGTCTGATGACGTGCATTTCACCCTGTTGTTGTTTCTTTTGCAACTTCATTCATGCAATCAGTCTTTAGGATATGGTTTCAGTGTCAGGATAGGATATGGTTTCAGTGTCAGGTACACAGGTTTGGATTGTCCCTAGCTCTGAGCAGTGTGAACAAACCTGCTCACATGTCTGTGTGTAAGGGGTCATTCTGCCTCCTGGTTTGAACTGAGTTCTCAAGAGTCCAGTGCTTTCTTCTCCTCTCCCCTACTTCCCATGTTTAACAGTGAGACTGATCATACAAGTTTATAACCAGCCTTTCTCTTTAAAACCTCATTTTTAAGATAATGAAAGTTAGTGGTGTCATTTTTTATTTTTATTATAAAAATGGAAGTATTTAGAGAAATTATGTCTTGTCCTTTCTTTTTTATGTGAAGATTCTGCTTTAGTATCTTAGATTTGCTAGAATTTTCTTTCCTATTTCTCTAGAAAACAATGACATTTTCTTCATGAATTTTTCTACCCTTGTAACTTCTGTTTTTATGTTGTTGTTTATTTAGCCCATCAAGGCTCCTGAGTCTGTATCCACTATAATTACAGCAGAATCCATCTTTCATAAGGTATGTATGGTTTATATAGAGAAAAAGATGTTCTTCCTCTAAGACTTTTTCAAAAGTTATCGCAGATAGATAGTGAAAGGACTTCATTTACAAAAAGTTTTCTTCCTTTCACGAACTGAATTCTTGGGGAACCCCAGCATCAGTGTGTTGTATCATTATATTGCTGCCCCCAATCATGGAAAATTGTTTACCCCAGAAGTTTTAATCTTTTTTTCTCTCCAGAGGTTAAGCATTAAATTGTGTAATTCTTATAAAGAGAACCAGCTTTTTAACTGGAATTTTTTTTTCAAAAACACACTTGTGAATTTATGAAAAAGTGTCAGCTTTCGCTGTGCTACCATTGGGAACCAAGCAAAATTGACATTTACTTTCAGCAGTAGTTCAAATTTAGTGTGGTGGGTCCTATTTTAAGTAGAGGGCATATCACAGATATAGGAGGTTGTCTTTGTGTAGTTCTGACTTCAAGAAGTGTTGTTGCAGCCAGTGGGAACACTCTAGAAGTTTCAAACAAGGGGATAGTATATATTTGACAAGTCAAGGAAAGAATAAGCCAAACTTAAAAGGGAACGAATGTTCTGAGGAAGTTCTGTTGTCAAAATGTTGGTGTGTCTAGCACTTCTATGAAAATAAGTGTATGTTCTCATATTTGCTTCTTTAATAGGATATCTGAGGTATTCTATTTGTAGCAGTGTCCGTAGCTGGGACAGCGCTCAATCATATATAGTCTTTTTTTAAAACTGAGGGTGTTCTTTCTTTTTCTTTTTTCCCTTTGAAAAAAATAAAAATCAAAAATCAAAACCAGTATTAAATAAGTTATCAGTTATCTCAAAGACCTGTTGACACTACCAAAAACCTGGCTGGCTGGTTACTCTTTGTGCTGCCATGTGAATGGAAGGCCTTGGTCACTGATCCACAACTTCTGGCTCTAGAGTCTAGAATCACATGTAGCTGTTGGGGAATATTTTGCCTCGGTCTTTAATGAGGCTAATGAAGGGCTTAGGAATAGTGGCAGCGTCACTGATGGGAATAAAGGGGGGGAGGAGGGTAGACATTACCGTATCCGAGGTAGAAGCCATACTCGAACATCTTAACGGGAGTAAATCGGGCGGCCCGGATAATCTTCATCCGAGAATTTTAAAGGAACTGGCGCGTGAAATTGCAAGCCCGTTAGCGATAATTTTTAATGAATCTGTAAACTCGGGGGTTGTACCTTTTGACTGGAGATTAGCTAATATAGTTCCTATTTTCAAGAAGGGGGGAAAAAAGTGACCCGGGTAACTACAGGCCTGTTAGTTTAACATCTGTAGTATGCAAAGTCATGGAAAAAATATTGAAGGAGAAAGTAGTTAAAGACCTTGAGGTCAATGGCAATTGGGACAAATTACAACATGGTTTTACGAAAGGTAGATCGTGCCAAACCAACCGGATATCCTTCTTTGAGAAAGTAACAGATTTTTTAGACAAAGGAAATGCGGTGGATCTAATATACCTCGATTTCAGTAAGGCGTTTGATACGGTACCGCATGAGGAATTATTGGTTAAATTGGAAAAGATGGGGATCGATATGAAAATCCAGAGGTGGATAAAGAACTGGTTAAAGGGGAGACTGCAGCGGGTCGTACTGAAAGGTGAACTGTCAGGTTGGAGGGAGGTTACCAGTGGAGTTCCTCAAGGTTCGGTTTTGGGTCCAATTTTATTTAATCTATTTATTACTGACCTCGGAACCAAAAGTAGGAGTGGGCTGATAAAGTTTGCGGATGACACAAAGTTGGGAGGTATTGCCAATTCGGAAAAGGATCGGGATATCCTGCAGGGAGATTTGGATGACCTTGTAAACTGGAGTAATAGTAATAGGATGAAATTTAATAGTGAGAAGTGTAAGGTTATGCATTTAGGGATGACTAACAAGAATTTTAGTTATAAGCTGGGGACGCATCAGTTGGAAGTAACGGAAGAGGAGAAGGACCTCGGAGTCCTGGTTGATCGCAGGATGACTATGAGTCGGCAATGTGACGTGGCCGTAAAAAAAGCTAATGCGGTCTTGGGATGCATTAGGCGAGGTATTTCTAGTAGAGATAAGGAGGTGCTAGTCCCGTTATACAAGGCATTGGTGAGACCTCATTTGGAGTACTGTGTGCAGTTCTGGTCTCCCATGTTTAAGAAGGATGAATTCAAACTGGAACGGGTACAAAGAAGGGCCACTAGGATGATCCGAGGAATGGAAAGCCTGTCGTATGAAAGGAGACTTGAGGAGCTCGGTTTGTTTACCTTAACCAAAAGAAGGCTGAGGGGAGATATGATTGCTCTCTTTAAATATATCAGAGGGATAAATACCAGGGAGGGAGAGGAATTATTTCAGCTCAGTACTAATGTGGACACGAGAACAAATGGATATAAATTGGCCGTCGGGAAGTTTAGGCTTGAAATTAGACGAAGGTTTCTAACCATCAGAGGAGTGAAGTTCTGGAACAGCCTTCCGAGGGAAACAGTGGGGGCGAAAGACCTCTCTGGCTTTAAGATTAAGCTTGATAAGTTTATGGAGGGGATGGTTTGATGGGATAACGTGATCTTAGTCAATAGGTCAATAACGTGCCATCACTGGTAATTAGTACCAATGGTCAATGATGGGATATTAAAAGTTACTACAGAGAACTTTTTCCTGAGTGTCTGGCTGGAGAGTCTTGCCCGCATGCTCGGGGTTCAGCTGATCGCCATATTTGGGGTCGGGAAGGAATTTTCCTCCAGGGTAGATTGGCAGAGGCCCTGGAGGTTTTTCGCCTTCCTCCGCAGCATGGGGCAGGGGTCGCTTGCTGGAGGATTCTCTGCAACTTGAAGTCTTTAAATCATGATTTGGGGACTTCAACAGCTGAGTCAAGGGAGAGAATTATTCCAGGAGTGGGTGGGTCAGCTTTTGTGGCCTGCATCATGCGGGAGGTCAGACTAGATGATCATAATGGTCCCTTCTGACCTTAAAGTCTATGAGTCTATGGGACAGCATGTAGACTGGCTGTTGTGGTGCCCTGAAGAACTGTACTTGTATTAGTGAGGCAGTGACTGTCCACTTCTGCAGGATAGGAACTCAGGCCACTAGAGATTAGGTAATGTTGCACAGACCATACTGTGGGTGAAGAATAATTCCATTTTACAGCACCCCTTTCCCTTGGTTTGAATGGCTGAATTGTTGGAGCGCTTGGAGAAGGGTGCAGTTTATCTGGACTGGAGATGAGGTCTAAGCATTGTGCCTGCAAATAAATGGTGTAAGGGAGGGAAATCTGGTATTTAAAGAATCCCTGAAGAGAGCTGAGGAAAGTTCCAGGCAGTTGCTAGTAAAATCAGGTTTTTTAAAAAGTAATTATCTGTATCTCTTCCAGGGAGTGTACTATCAAATTGGAGATGTTGTTTCAGTGGTTGATGAGCAGGATGGAAAAACATATTATGCTCAGATTAGGGGGTTTATTCAGGACCAATACTGTGAAAAGAGTGCAGCTTTAACATGGCTCATTCCTACTGTAGCCAGTCCCAAAGACTGTTTTGATCCTGCATCCTATATCATAGGTAAGCGCCAAGATTTCCTATTATAACTTGTATACATGGCTACACTGGTACAAAAAAACCTTTGTATAGACTATGCCTATCTGTGGTGTAGTTTATAGAATACTTTGTTGTTCTCCCTGACCATCATTCATGTAGTTTTTAGGCGTGGATCCTGTGAACACAAGGCACAGGAATAACTGTGTGTGAGTAGTCCCATTTGAGTTGAATGGGATTACTTACATGCATAAAAATAATCACAGGCATAATTGTTGTGGGCTTGTGGACTTAATTATCAGAATCTAGCCCTAGAGATATTAGTCCTGGCTGATAAAGTAGGCAACTTACTATACAGGCCCAGATTCTCTCCTTGGTTTACAAATTACCCAAATTCTGTGAAACTCACTTTGGGTGTACAGAGGAATTGTGGGGGAGGGGGCCTGTGTGACATAATTCCAGAACAGTTTCTATTACATCAAGTATGAATATATTTGAGAAAAATGAGCTGGATCTGCAGTTCAAGCACAGAGAGCAGCTAAATTCATTACATATATTTTTTCAGCTCTACTTATAACTACTGGAAGAATGCTTCAACACTCAAACACAGAATGGAACAAATTTTAAAAGGCTTTTACAATATTGGCAGGATTTGATTTGAAATAGTAGTGTTCTCCGATATTGCTGGCTGTTGTTCCATATTCTGTTCTATATATAATGTGTAAAGCTTAAAAATGTACTCCTGGGGGAATTTTGTGCCACTGTGTGTGCAGAATTCATGTCCCCTGCAGATTTCTTTGCTTCCCAGCAGAAAAATGACTTTCTGACAGGGAAGCTGCAAGAGCAGTCACGCACCACTCCCTAGCTGCACAGGTACATTGTTTCTTGCAGCTGGTGGAGAGGTAAATCACCGCAGGGCTGGGGACACCTCAGCCAGTGTCTCCTACCCTGAGCCGGGATCAGCTGCTAGTCTCAGCTGGGCTGGAGGCAGGAGAGGACGAGACTTCCTCTTCCCCTGCAAGGAGTGGCTGGGGATGTGTCAGACCCACCCCCAGAAGCCTCCCCCAGCTTTAGGAAGATCAGCATCCTCCCCTGGTTCCTGCTTCCATCGCTCTTCAGCTACTGGGGGAGGGTTCACTGTACGGGGAACTGCTCCCCCATCCGCCCAACCCCGTGCATCTGGACCCCTGATACCCAGACACCCCCGCCAAGCCTCACCCTATACAGCCAGAACCTCCCTAGCCTGCCATACCTGAACCCCAACCCCTGCATCTGGAGCCCCCCTGCACCCAGAACCCCTGCCTCTGGACCCCCACCCCTGCACCCAGACTACCCCCCACCGAGCTTCCTGCACTCAAACCTGCACCCTGATGAACCCCACCCCCTGCACCACCCTGAGCCCCCACATTCAGACCCCCATGCCACTGATCCCCAACTAGCTGCACCCAGACCCCCACCCCACCAAGCTCCACTCCCCCAGCACCCAGACCCCCCTGCAGAGACCTCCACACCCAGACCGCTACACTGAGCCACTCCCACTTTCACCTGGAAGCCCCTGCAGAGTTCCATTGCACCTGCACCTGGAACACCCCCCTCCAATGAATATCTGTGCATTCAGATCCCCCCACACCTCGACCCCCCCCACTGAGCTGCCTGCACCCAGATTGGCCCACACAGAATCCTCTAACCCCACACCTGGATCCCCCCACACTGAGCCCCTCCACACGTTGAGCCTGCCTATCGCACACCTGGTGTGCCTGGCACAGAGGGGCAGGGCCCTAGGGTGTTTCTGGGGCAGGGGCAGGTGCAGCCTCACCACTGAGTCCGTGTCCTGGGGGTGGAGAAGCTGCAGGGTGATCTCCCACCTTCGGACAGCCAGTGGCCTGTGCTTCCCACTGCCATGCTGCAGCCTCTGCATTTATTTATTGACAAATAAAACTTGCAGAATTTTAAAATATGCTGTGCAGAATTTTTATTTTTTTGGCACAGAATGCCCTCAGGAGTAAAAATGTTACATTGTTTTTTAGGACCAGAAGAAGATCTTCCAAGGAAAATGGAATACTTAGAGTTTGTTTGTCATGCACCTTCAGAATATTTCAAATCTCGATCATCTCCCTTCCCCACAGTTCCTACTAGACCAGAAAAAGGCTATATCTGGACTCATGTTGGACCTACTCCTGCAATCTCCATCAAGGAAACTGTTACCAACAATTTATAATCTTTGTTTGAGTTCCCTTTAAAAGTATATTAATTGTATTCTCAGCCTCCAGCTGTACATCTATTACAAGAAATCAGATTTTTTTTTATAAAATATTTGGTTGGCCACATGGATTATGGTGGTGTTTATTTTTTTTAATTATCTGACTTCTGAAAGTTTTCTTATTTGATGCTTCTATTTCCCTCCCTTGCTCCAATTAAAGCCACTTATTTTGTCACTGTTGCTTGAGTATGAGAAACTACATGTGTTGTAATTTCCTCTCTCCTGCCATGAGTTAGTGATTTCTTTCAATTGGCTGGGCCTGTAGTCTTCTAATCTTGCCACTGTCTTACAAAAGAGGACTAGCACTATGTGCAGTACTTTAAAGAGCCATCACTACCCTCACAACATATTATAGAGCTACGGTAGTGTATTTTTGTTCCCTGCCATTGATTTTATGTTCATTAATGTGGCTATGCTCTGCACATGTTTGTTCAAGTTTTTAATGAAAGAGCATTGAGTGTACTGAGCTGAATTATACAAGTTTCTGTAAAACTGCATAAGAGAAGGAGACCTATTCAAGAACTACCATTCTTTGGTTTTTGCCACTCTGTCACCTTCCCTGCAAAAACCTGCTGAGCAGAGCAACATCACTTGGTGCAGAAACAGAGACAGCCTTGAGCCCTGACTAGGCAAGCATGATGTAAATAACCCTTTTGTACATGTTTGCTAGATCAGGCCCTTGAGTTGGTTTTAAATTCTCTGCTGAGTTTTGGTACACTACTTATTGATGGTAGTTCATAAGAATGAAAAGGTAAGTAGTAAAAAATGGACTTCTGAAAAACAAACAGTTTAATTATGTTAAACTCATATGATTCAAATTCCAAACAATTACTAAAGAAATAGAAGGTATTTAAACATCAAGATTAACAACTGACCATCAGTAAATCTTATTTCGTATATAAATATTTAAGAGCCTTCACCAGCATCTTAGACCTTAGAACCTGAGAAATATTGACTTTTTTTATATTTAGTCCTTTGAACAGAAAATACGCTTAATAAATTCATACTAACGTTTTTACCCCACTCAAGCACTTTACAATCTGCTTAGATCATGGGGGGGAAAAATACTACACGGTTCACAGATTGCAGGTTCTTTATGCTTTTTATTTATATTATGGTAGCACTCAAAAAACCCCAGTCAATGTTGAGGTATTGTCTCAGGTGGTCCTGTGCAAGCACAGACAAAGACAAGACTCCTGCTCCAGTGACATGTTTTAACTTAGTGAGGAAAAGCTGAAGTCAATTAAAAAAATTCCCTTCAAGGGTATGTACCCTTGACATTTAAAATAATCACACCTCCCTTAATTCCACTAACGGTTAACTAGCAATAGCCAGACAAAGTGTAACCTCCACTCCAAATACTAGAGAAAACAGGTAAGGTTTGCAGCATGCCCTCAAGGTCAACCTATTGGGAGTGGTAGTAGCCATAAATACAGCAGAATGACACAAATCTCTTCTGTGCATAGGGCCTACATTTTTTCTTTTCTTTTTTGGGGGAGGGAGGGGTGTTTAATAGCTCAATAATACTATCTTAAATTCCACCCAGAAATGAATAAGCAGCCAGTGCAGATCATGGAGCACTGTGCTTGTAGCATGATATTTCATTTACTGAACCGATAGCTAAATTCTGCACCAACTTTAGTTTCCAGATGCAATTAAGATGTAGCCCCATCTGGAGGACATTGCAGTAATCTAATCTTCAGGTGACATAGGCATGGGTGACAGCGGGAAGATCCACACCCAAAAGAAACTTACATGATGGCCGTATGTAGATAGAATGCTAGAACTTTGTCAACACTCTTTTGGGAAGAGCAGTCTCCTCTGATATTAGGCCAGGTTTTTCCCCACTGGCCTTTGCCAGCTTAAAACGTCATGGGCCTAGAGCACAGATGGTCACACAAGTGCTCCTACCACCTCCAGAATCTCAGTGAGAGATACTGAAACCTGTGAAGAGAAGATTTAGTGCCTCAGCTGGAGTAGTGTGTCCAATTGCAGGTGCCATACTTCAAGAAAGATGTGGACAAATTGGATACAGTCCAGATGAGTGATACAAAAATGATAGAAAAACTGACCTATGAAGAAAGGTTAAAAAAAAATTGGGTATGTTTAGTCTCAAGAAAGAAGACTGAGGGGGGACATAAGTCTTCAAATATGTTAAAGGATTGTTACAAAGAAGACTGATCAGTTCTCCATGTCCATTGAAGGTAGGGCAAAAAGTAATGGGCTTAATTTGCAGCAAGGGAGATTAGGTTAGATATGAGAAACTTTTTAACTCTAAAGGTAGGTAAGCTCCGGAATAGGCTTCCAAGGGGGTTATGGACAAACACCTGCCAGGAATGATGAGGGGATACTTGGTCCAGCCTCGGCACAGCAGGCTGGCCTGGCTGACCTCTCGAGCTCCCTTCCAGCCCTATATTGCTATGATTCTATTACCCTGCCACTACACAGGCATTGCAGGCTGAATTCTCACAATTTTATCTATTAAAAAAAGAAGCAGTTTCCTCATACTGGGAGGTATTTGAATCAGCCACACAGTGAAGGCAGCTTATCTTAACCAAAATGTCCACCGTGTGAAATAAATCTGCTGAGCAGAGAAGTTGCAGAATCTATGGTGGATGCAAAGAACCTTCTGTTTGCCTCCTATACACCCATAGCATAAAACTTCTAAAAATTCTGTCACAGGCAGTCAGCTATAGTCTGAGACATCCCCCAGTGGTCATCTAGGGACAGATTTTTAAAGGTATTTAGTGCTCACTTTATATTGTTATTTTTTATTACAACTATTTGCACTGTAAACATAACGGAAATAGTATTTTTCAATTCACCTCATACAAGTACTGTTGTGCAATCTCTTTATTTTTTTTTGTTACAGATTTTTGTTACATTGTTTTGTTTTTGAATGCAGTTATGTAAGTCCAAGTCCACTCAGTCCTACTTCTTGTTCAGCCAATCGCTAAGAAAAACAAGTTTGTTTACATTTATGGGAGATAATGCTGCCTGCTTCTTATTTACGTCACCTGAAAGTGAGAACAGGTGTTCACATGGTACTTTTGTAGATGGCATTGCAAGGTATTTACATGCCAGATATGCTAAACATTCGTATACCCCTTCATGCTTCGGGCACCATTCCAGAGGACATGCTTCTACACTGATGATGCTCATTAAAAAAATGCATTAATTAAATTTGTTACTGAACTCCTTGGGGGAGAACTGTATGTCTCCTGCTCTGTTTTACCCGCATTCTGCCATATATTTCATGTTATAGCAGTCTCGGATGATGACCCAGCACATGTTCATTTTAAGAATGCTTTCACAGCAGATTTGACAAAACGCAAAGAAGGTACCAATGTGAGATTTCTAAAAATAGCTAAACACCCGACCCAAGGTTTAAGACTCTGAAGTGCCATCCAAAATCTGAGAAGGATGAGGTGTGGAGCATGCTTTCAGAAGTCTTAAAAGAGAAACATTCAGATGCTACACTACGGAACCCGAACCACAAAAAAAGAAAATCACTTTCTGCTGGTAGCATCTGACTCAGATGATGAAAATGAACATGGGTCGGTCCGCTCTGCTTTGGATCGTTATCACGCAGACCCCGTCATCAGCATGGACGCATGTCCTCTCAAATGGTGGTTGAAGCATAACTGGACATATGAATCTTTAGCGCATCTGGCACATAAATATTTTGCGACGCCAGCTACAACAGTGCCACATTAATGTGTGTTCTCACTTTCAGGTGACATTGTAAACAAGAAACAGGCATCATCTCCTGCAAATGTAAACAAACTTGTTTGTGTGAGCGATTGGCTGACGTAGGACGGAGTGGACTTGTAGGCTCTTAAGTTTTACGTTGTTTTATTTCCAAATGCAGGATTTTTTTGTACATAATTCTACATTTGTAAGTTAAACTTTCATGATAAAGAGACTGCACTACAGTACTTGTATTAGGTGAATTGAAAAATGCTATTTATTTTGTTTTTTACACTGCAAATATTTGTCACCAAATATAAAGTGAGCACTGCACATTTTGTATTCTGTATTGTAATTGAAATCAATATATTTGAAAATGTAGAAAACATCCACAAATATTTAAATAAATGGTATTCTATTATTGTTTAACAGCGCGATTAATCACAATTAATTTTTTTAATCGATTGACAGCCCTAGTATTTAGGCACCTAAAGCTGCTGATAGGCAGCTAATGGGATTTCTCTAGGTGCCTGACTCCTATTGATTTCAATGGTGTTGCAATGCCAAAGTCCCCCTAATGTCTCAGCCCCAACCTTTTTACCAGGCCTCCATGTCCCCATCAATAACAGCATTGTTTCATCCCCTTGGCCACCCTAAAGTAGCCACCAAAAGGATGCCACTGGGCACCCAAATAAGGGCAGGCTGCAAAAGGACGTCCTCATAATTTAATCAGCACAAGCAAAGACCCTCCTTAGCCTCCGATTCCCTGAGACTTGCACAAATGTTAGAATACCCCCACACAACACCAAGTGAGAAGAGGGGGTGGGGGAAATTTAGGACGTGCAGGGCTGTGGTAGCCAGAGAAAGAGGTGACTTTCCCCAGCTCCAGGGCTGCGGCTGCCGGGGAGAGATGGCCTCCTTCCCAGCCTCAGCTCTGTGGCTGCTGTGGTGGGGGAGAGACCCCCTTCCTTCCCAGCCCCAGCTTAGGGGCTGCCACAGTGGGGGAGAGAGGGCACATCCATCACATTAGAAAGGTAAGACTACTGATATTAAAATATGCATTGTGTGCTTTTATTTGTAGAACAAAAAAATATTAATTATTAAGGTTTTTTTTTTTATAAGCGCTTTTATCCAAAGCGCTTTACAATACAGTATCAGAGGGGTAGCCATGTTAGTCTGGATCTGTAAAAGCAGCAAAGAATCCTGTGTTACAATACAGTAGTTAGCTAATGGTACAAACAACATTTGGAAAGATCATTAAGTGGTCCGCTGAGACCCTCAGCAATTTTCAAGTGGTCCGCAAAAAAAAAAGTTTGAAAACCACTGTACTAGTGTGTTTCACACTCCCACAGGAGGGAAGGTGGGGTGTCCCCACAACATTAACCTAGCCCCTTTCCACAGGAATCAAGAAGCAGGGGCCCTATATGGATAAAAACAGTTCAGTCTAACCACGTAGTGTACTTCTCTCACTATATGGGAGGATTACCAACCCCCCACCCCAAAATAACAACTCATTGCTGTCCCTGCCCTTGAGGCTGGCTACCCCAATCCAAGCAGTTGACATGCTCCATTAGCTGCAGCATAAAGAAGAAAAGGTTTACAATGTCTATGTAGAGGTTCAGTGCTGGACGGGCATAATCAATGGGTTCTTGATCCTTTGTGGGTTCTCTTCTGATCCCAACTTGTGTCATCATCAAATGCTTACAAGAATAAGGAAGGAAAAACCTCAATTACCTTTTTTTCCTCTTTTGAGTCTTACAACTTTTATACAAAATGCAAGGTTTATATACAGTACTTGCCCGCACCTGGGACTAAACCTACTGTGCAACATTCTATGACGTTAACTGTGTTGCACAGACTCAGATGCATTTGTTAATGTTTATGGACATCATAATTGCAAAGGTTTATTTCTCCTAAAGGGACCTCTAGTCCTAGTAACAAGACTGGAGGGCAGAATTTAAGCTGTCATTCATTTTTTTTTGGCAAAATGCTTTAAGAAAAGGCAATTTACAAATATTTTCTTGTCCCTCTGTTATTTTATTAATGACCGCTCCCCCTTAATGTGGATCCTTTCAACTTCTCTGGCTCCATGGTCCTCGTTAACAGCATCCACAGGGAACAGCCCACTATCACATGCCCCAAGCCACGTGCTCCAGGAACTGCAATCTACTAGAGCGCTCAGGCAGCCCCACTGCCACCAATGAGACTGCTGCTGCTTTTTCACAGCAAAATTCTGCAATCTACTAGAGCACTCAAGCAGCCCCACTGCCACCAATGAGACTGCTGCTGCTTTTTCACAGCAAAATTACACATTAATTGCAACAAGCACTTCATTTCATTAGTCACATCACTAAATGGCCTAGACAAGATTTCTGGGGAAGAAACTTTGCATTTCTCCACAACAGGCCTAGGTAAAAGTGGCCTGGTTTACAGAGATGCTAAGCACCTGCAGAGCCACTGCCTTCAGTGGGAGCTGAGAGTGCTTAGCACTTCTGAAATATCAGGCCACAACTATTTAGGTGCCTAATTATGGAATTAGGAACCTCATACTAGATAACTGAGTTTGAAAATTTTGGCCAAAGAAAATAGTTTGTATGGTGACATCATCTTATTTGAAAAAGAGAGCGAGCGAATGCTATACAAATATTCTACTTACAATTGCAAAAGTCAGCGTTCCAGCCAAAGCATAACTTAGTTGTAGTATCTATAAGAAAAAGTGAAGAAATATGTTTGTGTTCATCATCATTGCAAAATGACAAATAGGAACAAGTTAAAGTTACAGCTTTTATAGCATTTAAATCAATATCAGCATTAAAAGGGACATTTTTGGCATAGTAAAAAAAGCCCCAACAGAACTGTGTCATAGCTGATCTAAAACAAATGCTAATCCATAACTGGCAAATAATACACGTCATATATCTGTTACTAAGCTTCTCATTCAGGTGGGATCATTTAGACTCTCTCCCCCGGTATTGTGTTTTCCATTTTGGGAACATGCACAGCCTTTCTTGGCTCGTAAATCCATAAGAGACTATGGATACTTGTTAACACATTTGGTTTTTGCTACTTAGAGAGGACTGAAACAGGAAAAACATACAGAAGACATCATCTGATCAGCTGATTAAACAAAACAATGTTCAGAGGAGTACAATTTGTGTCACACAGTTGCACTTCTTCCTTGTGCATAGCTCATCATTCCTGTCTGCAGTGGAGATTTTACTGTAGTTTGCTGTAGTGAGAGCTGGGGTTACTGGTACTATCCCATGCCAGATATAGAATACATCTACACAGCAGCTGGGAGGTGTTATTCCCAGCGTGGGTAGACTTACACGCTCTAGCTCTGCTTGCGGTAACATCTAAAAATAGCAGTATGGCTGCCATGGCACAGGCGGCAGCTCAGGCTAGCCACCCACATATGTGCCTGGGGCGGTGGGTGGGATTGTACTTGACCAGCTTTCCCGAGCCGCTGCAGCCACACTACTGTTCTTAGGTTCTAGCTCGAGCAAAACTGGTGCATGTATAATCTACCCAATCTGGGAATTACACCTCCAGCTGCTGTGTAGACATACCCATTGTGGGTATAAGTAGTGTATGGTACAGCCATGGCTATGCTGGAAGAGCACTGTGTGCTTTCGTGAGAAATACTAAGTAAATTACTTACAGGTGATTTCTTAAAGATAGAGAGAATTCCAAAGATGACCAGCACTGAGACCACAATCCAGGAAGGCACAGCTTCATGAGTGACATTCAACTGAGAACAACAAAGACTGTCTTCATTAAACAACACATCTGTGATTGCAAATGCTACCATGTTTTCCAAGGACAGTGATTAGTAAGCTTGAATCAATGATATACAGCAGTGATGGTGCAATCCTGAAATTACCAAGGCTGGTTTAAGCTTCTGCTCCATTTCCTGGACTTTGATTAAACTAAATAAATCCCTGAAATATGTTTTATTGATTTCTAAGTACTGCAGGTTTTGATTTTAATTAGGTCCTTAACCTGGCCTCCAGCTGCTATTGCACACACATTAGCACTCACTAGCACCTGTGGGAGAGATTCTAGTACCTGCTCATGTGAATGATAGAATTTTCACATGGAAAACACGCTGAAAGAAATGCATTCTATCACCAGTGTAGTTGGGTTTTATAATCGGTCATTGGTTACTGGGATTAGAGCAGCAAAATGTGTGGGTAGATAGATGTGTACTTTGTGGGAGGATAGCATAAATTAATTAGGACCACAGGTTTTAGGTCAGTCAAATTCTCAGATTTTTTTTTTTTAATATTAGCATCCCTAGCACCAAAACAAAAGCCAATAGTTGAAGTAAGATGCTAAGTAAAAAAGTAGCTCACCAGAACTCTACGTGACCCAAAAATATAACAATGTCATTTTGTTGGTAAATTAATGTTAATATTGGCTAATCAAACTGCTCTTTTGCCAAATATTTCATTAGATGATACTTACTTTTGACTTTAGAGCAACCCAAGACAGCATCAAAGTCACAAATGCTGTTATTCCTCCAACCTGCATTACTGTCATGGCAGCAAAGAAGCTAAAATTCAAGCATACAACATATTATTTAAATGAAATGCACAATTAAAGTACAATTAAAGAAAATTCTTGAAAAAAACTTACGATGAAACCACTCCAAGCACCAGGCCTTCGATAATGGTCTAAAAAAATCCAAAACAGAGAGAGAGAGACCATTTTCTTTGAGATGGAGAAGAATGTCCCTTATTAAAATGTTGCATATTTTTATTTCAATTCCTTATATTACTGATATGAAATACTGAAAAAAATGGTCAGGATGATGATGGAAAAGAAACACTCACTAAGGAAATCAGCTCTCTAGTCATTGTCTTTAAAGTGTTATTACTTTACACCTTAAATGATTTGAACAATTCCACAATGATCCTTCTTCATGCTTGCATCACAATCAAGTGAAATAGGAATAACTAGTAAGTCTGCAGGCCATTTTCTTACATGCACATTTGGAAAAATAATGGCTACAACTAGGGTTGCCAACTTTCTAATCGCACAAAACCAAACACCCTAGCCACGCCCCTTCCCTGTCACCCCACCCCTTCCCTGCCCCTTCCCCAAGCCCCCCACCCCCGGCTCACTACGTTCCCCTTCTCTTGGTGGCTTGCTCTCCCCCACCCTCACTCACTTTCACTGGGCTGGGGCAGGGGGTTGAGGGCTCTAACTGGGGGTATGGGCTCTGGGGTGAGGCCATAAATGAGGGGTTCAGAGTGGGGGAGGGGGCTCCGGGCTGGGGCAGGGAGTTGAGGTGTGGGCTCCAGTTGGGGGTGTGGGCTCTGGGATGGGGCCGGGGATGAGGGGGTTGGGGTGCAGGAGGGGGCTCCAGATTTGTGGGGGGGCTCAGGGCTGTGCCAGGGGGTTGGGGCACGGGCTTAGTTCCGGCAGCTGCCAGTCAGCAGTGCAACGGGGGTGATAAGGCAGGCTTCCTGTCTGTCCTGACACCCCGTACCGCGCTGCGCCCCAGAAGCAGCCAGCAGCAGGTCCGGCTCCTAGGTGGAGGCTCACAGGCAGCTCTGCGCGCTGCTCTCACCTGCAGGCACTGGCCCCTCCCCCAGCTCCCATTGGCTGGTTCCTGGCCCATGGGAGTGCGGAGCCGGTGCTCGGGGCTGGGGCAGCACGTGGAGTCCCGTGCGCCCCTCCCACTGCCTAGGAGCCAGACCTGCTGGCAGCTTCCAGGGCAGTGTGGTGTCTGAACAGGTAGGGACTAGCCTGCCTTAGCTGGGCAGCACCGCCGACCGGACTTTTAATGGCCCGGTTGGCGGTGCTGACCGGAGCCGCCAGGGTCCCTTTTCAACCAGGCATTCCGGTCAAAAACCGGACACCTGATCACCCTAGCTACAACTTGGAACCTCAAAGATTAGGGAACTGTGGGGCTCTTTGACCTCCAAAAAGGACACGGCAATAGAGGGAATGCTCCAGGGACAAAAACTTGGTGGGATACAATTGAATTATCTGTATCATCGACCACCACATCGTTCATCCTTTCTTCCCTTCCGCTTCCCCTGATGCCAGGCAGTAGATGGTTTGCATTCCTGCACTAGCATGTGGTTAATGGATACACAACACAATAGATTAGTGAACACTGCAGAGGGGGAGTAAATCAGACTCTCTTTTGTAAAGCAACTTGAGTTTTAGGGATTAGAAGTCTAGAAAGGAGCTAAGATTATTAATTTTGTTATAAAAGACTCTCCTGCAATCGCACAGTTCCACCTCCTCCACAGGCACAACGTGTCCTTTTTATATTTACAAGATTTCCGTGTTATTCAGCAGATTCCATCCTGCAAAATAGGTGGCACTGTCAGGTACAGGATTGTAGGAGTCATTTTTTTGACTCCGTTTTGATTCAGAGAAATTTTTACGTTTGCGTATCTGAAGAAAACCTGGCGAGTTCTTTAAAACATATTAAAGGAAAATGATAGGGAAACGCATAGACTTCAACAATATACTTACAATCATCAATGGTAAAATTAAGTTCAGTGGGAATTTTTTGCAGTTGTTCTCACAGCAGTCAATTATAAACAGCAGAACAATAGTTGCTGGACTAAAACAAATTAAACATTTTTCACTTATTAATATTTTGGCTAAATATAGTTTTGATGACAGTTGTTAATATTTCCACTATTTAAAACATAGCATACAAATATTACATCTGAATCACTTATCTATACAATGTTCAGTTGTCTATATGTTTGTTGTTATTGCACCAGGCTCTTAATTATACAAAGCCACATTTGCTGAAATATGGTAATGTCCCTCCAGTCAGAATCTTATTTTTCTGACATTTTGATTTTTGGCTATGATCCCTGAATCAGATGGGTAATCAGGATTTACCTGTTCTTAGAATAGCATCATATGTTTGTAAGTGCATCAAATGACTTGCACATTCTCTATCTGATTTGCCTGAGTGGAGATGTCATTTGAACTGCAGATTTGTGCAGAAATACAGACCCTAGCAAAAAATGTTGCTGAGGCCAAATTTTCCAAAAGTGGCTTTCATTTATGCCTATGCACTTTTTGATCAGCAACACCTGTAGGTACCCAGGTGATGGGTTTTTTGCTCCTGTAAACTGTATCATTTGTGTCTTGCCCTCTTCTGTTTTCTCTACTCCCTCTGACATTTCTTTTAACATCTGCTCACCTCTCTCTTCCCCCTACCTCCACCTGCTATTTGTTTACATACATATACGGCTCTCATCATTGTAATATCTGAGCACCCCACATGGGACTCTTCCCTCTTTCTACCTCCTCACCAAGGGTATGTCTACACTGCAGCTGGGAGCGAGGCTCCCGACGCAGGTAGATAGCCTTGCACTAGTGGGGCTTGAGCTAGAGTGCTAAAAATAGCTGTGTGGATGTTGCAGCAGAGACTTGGGTTAACCAACCAAGCTCAAGGCAACCTGACCCCGTCCCCAAGCTGGAGCTCTCTTCTGGAGACTCCATTGCAGCAGTATTGCAATGCTGATGAATACATTGGGTAGTGGATCTCTACACAAAGCCAGTGTAGCTGCCCACCTCTTGTGTTCCAGTGCTGTGGGTGAATCCAGCAATCTGGCGTTATGTGGCACATGCGTGCCTACACACCAGCTACTGACAAACTCCCTGGTGCAGTTGAGTATATTCACCTATGGTAAAGAACGATGATAAATTGTCACATACACTGTGGCATATAGAGCATACCAGTGTGCATTTCTATTCACTAGACTCACACGGAAATCCTAGAACTGAGCCTTCTATAAAGGAGGGGGAGGAAAGAAGATGGGAAACAGAGAAAAGAAAGCGGCGGGGAAAATGTACTCAATTCACTTCTTGTGTCACTATCAAGAGATGTGACAGCAGTACTGGTCACACCCAGCCTGGGAAGAGATACCTGCTGTACTGTTAATAATCTCACAGATCATGATGTTTAATGAAACACAGTGGATTGGTGAGTCATTTTGGTTACTTACAGAAGTTTAAGCCAAAACCAGAGATTCTTCTGCTGCCATCCTTGAAGCACGTTCCTAGTAAGAGACAAAAGTGATTGCTACAAAATCACATGTGGCTTTGCAAAATACATTGGGCAAGCTTCAGTTCTCTGAAGGGTGATGATTTTATAGGGACAGTCCCGATTTTTGGGTCTTTTTCTTATATAGGCTCCTATTACTCCCCACCCCCGTCCCAATTTTTCACACTTGCTGTCTGGTCACCCTAATTTGCTGTGATATTTGTGCATCTCCATTGACCTCAGTGTAGTTGCAGGAGTTTAACTGAGTGGAACTGGCCCTTTATTTGTATTTAGCATTGCTTTCCTTACATGGTCCTGTTTCACACGCAGGGCTTGAACTTACAGGAAGTGCTGTTTACACCAATTCACAGAAGATGAACAGGCAAAAAGTGAAGAATTTAAATAGCAAAGTTGAGGTATAGAGCAGTGACAGACATGGTAAAAGTTCACACTTATGCCAGATCCTGCCCTCATTCTCCATGGAAGGCCCTAAATAGAACTGCTGTGGTTCTTCTCTGTAGTGGAGCACATGTTAAGGACTATATAGGGGGACTTTGTGCTCCCTACACAACAGAAACCTGTGCACTGTGGCTGTGCGAAGAGAACAAGTCAGGGCTGGGTTGTGGGATGACCAGTGGGTCTGACACTGTAAGGATCAACTGGCCTAAACAGACCTGTGAGTTTGTGCAGCGGATGCAGTGTTCCCAGCTCAATGGAAATGCCCTGGCTTTGGGCAAAGGATCAGCATTTGCCTTTAATCTCAAAGTATAACATGCCCAACCCCAATTTATGAGGAAATAAGAAAATAAATGAGAGAGAGAACCATTCTCTGCTTTTATGACAGTTTCCGTAGCAAATATAGTTAGTTTCCATGCCATGAAAACCTATAAAAGCAAAAAAAATCAGTTTCTCAGAGGCTTCAGTTTTGTGTGTGCTGCGATAGCTGATCTAAACAGCAACTAAGTCAAGTATTATCAAGACGGAAACACTTAGACAATTGTACAAAACAATGCTGTGTATCAAGCAGTCTATTCAAAGTAAGTGGGCTCTGGTCTGTGTGGGTGCATAGTAGCTGTCATGTGCTCTTTCTTGGTGCACTTTGCCTTAAAATTCATCTGCTCCTTCAGCCTCAGCTCTCCCTAACTGCTAACTCCTTGCTCTACCTTTCGGCCACAAAGGTAGGCTCACTCTAGGCCAATGTATTTCAGAGACAAATTCATATTTTCAGAGGTTTTCATAGAATTTAAAGCCAGAAGAGACCAGTAGATCTTGCAGACTGATCTGTACATCACAGACCATCACATCTCACCCAGATACCCCTGTATCAAGTGCAAACACTAATGAGACTAAAGCACATCAGTCCTAAGAAGATTTAACTATGTGCCACAGGGAGAGAGCAGGAGAGACTAAAGTGCCACCAATGCCTGATGCCCCTGCAATGACAGGTAATTGATTATGTGAGAAGAGATAAGGCCAGATGATCCCAGCAGTCAAACCACACCCCAGGCTGCAGAGGAAGGCGAACACCTCCCAAAATCCCAGCCAGTCCTCCAATTCTCTGGAATTGCCCTAGCCTTCCAAGATTTGTTACAATTACCATTAGTGGTTCAGAGAGTTCCTCAGCTAGTTCCTTTAAAATCTTGAGTGTAAGCCATCTGGTCTTGCCAATTTTGAAAATGTTTGATTTTAGCAGATGCTGACTCACATCCTCCTTTGTTAAAGATGCTGAAGTTTTTATTCCATCCACCACAACATATGGAATGGATACAGCCTCCTGCTTCATTCCAAATGTAGAACAGAAATATCTATTGAGACCACTCCTGCCTTTTCTACATCACTATTTACAGTTTTACCATCTGTATCTAGGAATGGACCTATATCTGATTTAGGGTTTTTCTAGTTTTTAAAATGCCTTCTTATTATCTTTAACTCTATTAGCCATTGATAGTTTACCGATTCCTTTGGCTTCCCTTATCAGTTGCTTACATTTTTAAACTAGTAATTTATATTCATAACCCTTTACTTCCCCTTTTTCCATCTTTTTTTTTTCTCTCTCCCTCTCTCTCTCTATATATATATACACACACCAGTTTTGAACAATTACGTTTTCATTAACATTTCCCACTTTAAATTTGTTCCCAGTCTGTTATGGCAACAGTTGCTTTAAGCTTTGGGAAATTAGCCCCTTTCAAGTTCATAATATAATATATGGTAAGGTGGTACCATATTTGGATTGCACAATGTAAATGTAACCAGAGCATGATCACTGGTACCTAGGAAATGGCTAATTTTTAGGTCACTGATTAGCTCTTCATTGAATGAGGTTCAGTGCTGAATTACCCTCCGTTGGGTGCAGAGTTTTCTGTGTTAAGAAATCATCATCTGTTTTTAGAAGCTCTAAGGAAGGTTTGTTACTGGCTGCATTAGATCTTCAGCATGATCCCCAAGTTGAAGTCGGAGCAGTTTGTCCTGTTCTTTGATGAGATTTGGTGGTCTCTGAGAGATGCCCACCACTACACCACCTGTAGTTTGACTAGTTAGAACATTAATCCATGAGCATTTGAGGTCTGGTGATTCTGCATTGTCTATGACTCTAACAGGTAACGGTGTCTTGCCAAGGCTCTAGGTGTCAGCTGAGCACTGACAAATTCATAGCTGGAAACCAGACCAGCTCACCTGTTTGTTAGTATTGTTCAAGATAGGTGATAGACGTGTAAGGATGTTTTTAGTGTTTAGACTCTATAAAATGCTTGTAAGTTGCTGAATGCATTAATCTTACATATAATGTCTGTATCCCATGCTATAAGGTAATATGTAAATTTTGCTTTATAACTGTACAAAGGCCTGCTCTGAACTTGTGAACTCAAGCAGGAGGAGCAGTTCCCCTGCACATCAAGAAGGACTATCAAACTTAAGGGGGCCATTGTGAAGCATCATGATATAAAGAATGGGTGAATGGCCCCCTCACACCTGGGAAGGTGCTACATGCAAGGAAGATCGTCCCATCAACTTGAATTATGGAAGAAGGAAAGAAAGACAGCTGACTTGAAAATTCTTAATCTCTTTGCTGTTTGGGCTCTCACAGGGCTGGAGCTAGGAAATAAAAGCAGAGATCTCCAGGATCAACCTGGGCTAGCACTAAAAGACATTCGGTGCTGACAGATTACTATATCTCTGTCAGCTTTTGGAACCATATACCGTAACTCATTTGTGTGTATATGTTGCCTGCTTTAACTTGTAAATACAATAGAACCTCAGAGTTACGAACACCTTGGGAATGGAGGTTGTCCGTAATTCCGAACCAAATGTTATGGTTGTTCTTTCAAAAGCTTAGAACTGAACATTGACTTAATACAGCTTTGAAACTTTACTATGCAGAAGAAAAATGCTGATTTCCCATTTTTTTTAGTAGTTTACATTTAACACAGTACTGTACTACAAATGCCTTTTTTTTTTTTTTTTTTGGTCTCTGCTATTGCCTGGATGCATACTTCCAGTTCCAAGTGAGGTGTGGGGTTGACTGGTCAGTTCATAACTCTGGTGTTTGTAATCTGAGGTTCTGCTGTAACTCCATCATTTCTTTTTCCTAGTTAATAAATCCTTAATTAGTTTCTTATAGGATTGGCTACAAGCATTGTCTTTGGTGTGAGATCCAAGGTACAAATTGACTTGGGGTAAGTGACTGGTCTCTTGGGACTGGAAGCAACCTGAATATTTTGTAATTTTTGGAATAAAGCAACCATTTATCAGAAAGTCCAGCTTGCCTGGGTGGCAAGATAGACTGGAGTGCCCAAGGGGATGGTCTGTGACTCCATGGTATGAGTGTTACAGTGATCCAGGAGTTGACATTTGTTACTGAGTTGGTGAAATCTAATTATAGAACATGCAACCAGTTTGGGGTGTCTGCCCTGCTTTTTGACAGTCTGCCCTGAGGTTGGCACTCATGATCATGAACCACTCCAGACAGCATGACAGTGTCGGTGATGGAAAGTACTATCCTCCCCTCTCATTTTTCCCCATTCTATCCTTACAGAACAAGTTGTAATCACTGATTTTACCATAAAACCAATCCCACCACATTTCAGTCATAGCAGCCATATCATATTTCCTCTCAAACATGAGCATCTTCAACTCCTCTTGTTTATTACCTAGGTTCTTAGCATGAGTATCTAAACAATTAAACATGTGTTCCGTACATGCTCTATAGTCCTTGGGTTTGTCATATGCATTAGGTTTGTGCCTCATTTACATATCTGATGTTTGCACCATAACTACTACTTTTTCCTCTTCCACCTTCATCGTTAGTTCAAAGCCCTCCCAACTATACTAGCTAGTCTATAACCCAGGAGATTGGTACTCCTACTACTGAGATGAAGGCCATATCAGAACCATGAAGCTCTCTATATATAGTAGTTGACCCAATGTTCCACAAAACCAAATTCTTTCTCCTCTATACCACTTACTTAACCAGCAAGTCACTCCAATATCTTCATCTTCTTTCTTCTCTCACTCAAGGGACAGGAAGGATTCCTGAGAAGATCACCTGGATATTCCTTTCCTTCAGTTTCCTTCTCAGCTTCCTGAAATCTTCCAGGATCTGTGGAATGGTGCCTGATGTGGTGTCATTGCAGCTGATGACGATCACCACCAAAGGAATGTCTCTGGCTGATCTCAGAATCTTATTTATTCTTGTGGTGATGTCCTTCATCTCTGCTTCTGGAAGCAGCAAACTGTCCTGTTGTCCTTCTGCCCCTTGCAGAATGTTCTATCCACTCTTCTTAGCACGGAGTCCCCAGTGAGGATTGTATTCCTCTTTGACCATTGGTGGATGCTCTCTTGGATTTGTCTGAGATCCATCTGGTTTGATCTGAGCAGCAGTTCTCAGTTCTTTCCTTTGCTATGTTTCCTCCAGTAGGTCCTTGCAGGTTGTTCTCTCCACATGAATTGCTACCATGTGCTGAGTAAGACAAGACTTCCAACTGTGAAAATACCCTTCAGGTTCTCCTAGAGGGAGTGGTGACAAATTTCCAGTCTTCTTTCTCCTTGTCTCTCCTCTTCACTTGGCTCTGTTGCTTCCTCCTGCAGGACCTGCTGTGCATTGATGGGATCTGGATAGACAGGAAATCCTCCATAGCCCCAGTGCTTGGAAGGTGGTCATCTGTTCCTAGAGACCACAAACCTTTCCCTCCATCAGGGCTATCAGCCTGCACTTCATGCAGACAATCTCTCTCTCTTCAGGCAGGAAGCAGAACATGGACATCCGATGCTGGTAACACTAACTGATGACTTGCTGTCCATCCTTGTTGCTGAGGCGAAACTGAACCTGTAATGCAAACTCCAAACTTCCTTCTACAAACTCCCATGGAAACTCTGCTGTTAGATGCCCCCCTCTTTCCTTCTGGGCTCCTGGGTTGCACTATAGAGAGGTGATGGGAGTACTTTGTGACTGCTTTATGGGGTACAACAGAGCAGTGCATCCAGCTAGCTCTGCCTACTCCCCACCCCCAGCCTAGTTGCACCCAATAGGAATCCTCTATATGCCTTTGAGCACGATTGTGAGGAGCCCTGACATAGCTGTACAAAGGGGAAGTCTCCATCCCCTCCTGTTTCCCCACATGGCCATGTAAGGGATAGGCACCATCTAGCCTTTGGACAGCATTAGTCTGAACTGATGCTACAAGGACACACTCCTAGAAGTGTAGTTTAATATGAAGCTAAACACTGAGAACTTACCAGTAAATCAATCCAGAGATTATACCAATTGTTATGGCCAAGAGAAGTGTTGTAAAGCAGTCCACTTTCAAGACGAAAGCTGAGGAAATAGTGCAGAAAGTGTTGTTTCAGATAAGACATTTAGATTTAAAACATCCATGAGTAAAACTTTACTGAAAATGTCATGTCCCATTTCTCAGGTGTAAGAACTGAATGATATTGGCCTGAAGAAGCCACCATATTCCATTTATATCAGGCAGTAGATCACCATAGAATAAATAGCCAATGGATTGATGCTGAGAGTGAAATGCTGCCTCTTTGTCTGAGAACCACTACAAATCTTGAAAAACAAGATGAATCTTTGCAACCCATAAAGGCTGCATGACTTCTATGAGATGCTGCTCTGGGTGAGTTTGTCTTTCAGCAGGTGTGCACGCATGCACATGTGTGCAGTTCTGGCTCTGAGTGGGGTTTTCATATCAGTACTTCTGGTAACATAGCCAGTGCTTACTTGATAGCTGCGATATCATAGAATCATAGAAATATAGGACTGGAAGGGACTTCAAGACCCTCAATTCCAGCCCCCTGTGCTGAGACCATCCAGGACAGATGTTTGTCCAGTTTGTTCTTATAAACCTCCAATGATGGGGATTCCATTGGAAGCCTATTCCTGAGCTTAACTAGCCCCATAGTTAGAAAACTTTTCCTAATACATAACCTAAACCTCCATTGCTGCAGATTAAGACCATTGCTTCTTGCCCTACCTTCAGTGGACATGGAGAACAAGAGATCACTATTCTCTTTATAACTGCCCTTAACGTATTTGAAGACTGTAAACAGGTTCTCCCTACTCCGTCTTCTTTTCTCGAGTCTAAACATGCCCAATTTTTTTAAGTTTTCCTCACAGGTCAGGTTTTCTTTTTATCATTTTTGTTGCTCTCCTCTGGACTCTCTCCAATTGGTCCAGAGCTTTCCTAAAGTGTATGTCCATTTATAGCTTTCTTATTTGTTTTTATGGGATGTCTAATTTGGCTGTTCAGTCCATGATCTGCTCCCTCAGTTATCTCAGCCAGAGATAAAGTTATGCCTCTTGTGAGCCACAGCAGAGACATGGAGAAGGCTGGAGACATTCTGAGCACTAGAGGGCATGTGTGTGAATTGTCCCTTGCTACCTATAGCAAACACTCCCAAGAAGCACAGCTATGCTGGTGGACAGGAAAAAGGAGCTAGGGTGATGCTCTTTCCCTCACCAGACTCAGACATGCCCTCACTGAGGCTGCTAATGCTGTGGCTGGCAGGGCTGGCCAGGCTTCTCACGTTTCCTCGGCGTTGGCAGCCATATTTATTCGTCTGAACCTGCCCATTTCTGTTAGTCTTTCCTCATGTGTATTTGTCCCCATGCTTTTTATCATTTGTGTTACAATCCTCTGACAGAAATCTGTTGATATCTTGACTGAAAAGTGGTGTCTCAGACTGAATGCAGCTCTCCAGTTGAGGCCTAACTTGTATCAGAGTGGGAAAGTAACTTCACCTGTTTTTCATTCATGTCCCTAGTAATACAGACACAATAAAATGCTGATTATGTGTTTGACAAGAGCATTGCCTTGTTGACCAATAGTAACTTTCTCATGTGCATTGTTTCCTTTTTATTCCTCCTGTGGTAAGAATACATTTATAAAGGGCCTAATTCAGTTCTCCTTGTATAAGACCACCTCCCACAGGACTTAACTGACTACAGAGTCGCATTTTCCTGCTTCTCTTAGATGAAGAGATTCACTTAGGACCCAGATCTCCCATTGATTTCAATGGGCATTGAAAGCTTGTAGTGCTTGGCAGGAAGCAATCAGCATTTTGCAGGCGTTCGGCCCATAGTTGTTTTGTAACAAATCCATTATTGCTGAGAATGGTGCATTTATATGTTGCAAATAATTCTACATTGCTTTTGTAGGAAATAATGAGCTGGTAAGTGATTTACAAGTTACCCTTTGTTTGTCTTTTACCTTAAATGGAAATGTAGTCTTGTGTAATGAACACTGCCTGAGCTTGCCCTTTTTATTTTATGAGTTAAGTGCACAAAGGTAAATTGTTTTTATAATACCTTCTATAAAGACTTTGAACTAAAGTTATGTTCATTTGGAGTTTCCAATCTATTGTATACTGTTTTACTAGAGACTATCAGATGATTTGCACAGGTTATATTCAATCTTTTGAAAAGTAGTAGTAGTAAATAATAATAATTTATTATTATAGTTATGTTTATTCCTGAGAATTCTAATACACATTTAATTAGGATGGTTCTGAAAAATAAATTATTTAGGCTTGTTATTTAGTATAATACTGCCAGATCCTGTACAGTCCTTACTCAGCCAAAACTCCCAGTGCCTGAAAATCAGGTAAATAACTCAGATTAGACATCTGCCTTCCTGAAATCAGACATCTGGCTACCTGATTTGTGCACACAAATGACATTTACATGTATATTTGAGTAGTTATTGTGAGCAAAATCTAGGTTGCAACGATTTGCATGGAAAAAAATGGATTTTGCAATTTTAGTTGTTCTTACTATCTTTGTAGAGTACATATTAGAAATTATATTTACTTTCACAGACTGGAATGCAGAGAAAAAGTCTTCCCTTTATTAAATTCCATAATGTAAATATCACATTAAACACAGAGGTATAACAAAA
The DNA here is from genome assembly GCA_003942145.1 of Platysternon megacephalum. NCBI lineage: Eukaryota > Metazoa > Chordata > Testudines > Platysternidae > Platysternon > Platysternon megacephalum. Next base: position 1,654,994 of record QXTE01000081.1, on the reverse strand, counting down.
ACAAAAGCTGGATTTGGGTTCTTGGTAATCTTTGGATGAAAAGCACTGTGCAAGTACAAATTATTAATTTTTCTTAAAGGTCTAGCTGGAATAGCTCCTCCTTAAAGCCGTGCCTTGAAACATGTGCCTTTAGTTAGGCCTATATGTCATCATAATCTTTCCCCTCTGAGCAGCATCAAAATTACAAAAAAATTAGGAAATAGGACATGTACACTACTCATTGCATTACCTTATTTTTTGTCCCCTCCTCCCTCTTTCCCCATATGCCTTCACCCATGTTTATGCTTATATCTTTAGGGAGCAATTATTTTTAATTCTATACCACCTTGTTATTCTGCTATAAGCTCTCCAGTGTAGCCACTCTAAGCCAACAGGAGATAGCTCTCCCATTGATTGAATTAATCCACCTCCAACGAGAGGTGGTAGCTATGTCAGTGGGAGAAGCTCTTGTGCTGACATAGTGGTGGCCACACCAGCGCTTAGGTCGGTGTAACGTACGTTGCTCAGGAGGGTGGCTTATTCACACCCTTCAGCGACTTAAGTTATACTGACATATGTGGTAGGAATTGACATCTGAAACTCCCCCATTACTTCTCCAAAGCAGAGCTCCTTAGGAGGGGAGGCCAATGACACATGCACAGCTATTTAATGGGTACTGTGCCTTTCTGCCCCTTGGTGCTGTTCTGAGGAATCTTATTAAAAATCCCTCATTAGAAATGTACAAAAATGTCAGGTTTTAAAGTTGGAAAGTGGTTCTGCTGGTGCGATCCACACTGTCAAGAATAACCTCGTGTCCCAAGTGTGAATAATTCACTATTTGAAATCTAATAACAAAAGGAAAATGACCTTTGCCAGCTCCTTCCTTGCATGTACCCCAGAACCAAGCCCAGATATGCCTCATGGTAGGAAGTTGTGTTAGGCATCCCCCCCTACCTCTATGAAGACCATCTGAGCTTTCCGATGTGACTCCTGTAGACTGGGGTTTTGTCTTTGGACTGCTCATCTGGTAACCCATATTGTGGCCAGGCGACGCTGCTGGGGAATTCTGGTTCTCAGTCTCAGACATCTGCCCTCCATCTTTAATGTTAACCTCAGCTGGTTTGTTTTTCTCCATCTCTAGCAGTTTTCTTTCTGCAGCTTCTAAGGTTTTGGTAGATATTGTAGCATGAGATTCAGGTGTCATGATGAAGTTATAAGGTAATTGCTAATGGAAATTATGTTTATTTCCAATTCAAACAATGGACAAATATTGGGACAAAATCATCCCTGGTGTAACACAATGGAGTTACACTAGAGATAACTGGCCCATTATTTACAGTGGCTAAATAAGAATGTATTATTAGACTTGCCTCTACTTTTCTCCCGTAAAAGGACATTGAAATATTGTTTGGTGTCAGAGGCAAAACTAGCCTGACAGATGGTACACACTGCACAGATGAAACGCTCCTAATACCTTAGTTTCTGACAAGAATATGCAAATAACTGTTAGGGATTATGAAGCTTGCCAGTTTTGGTTGAATCATCTCTCTTTTTGGAGACCTTTGAGCATAGACACACTGAAAGTGAGTGTCTGACATAATACGGCTAAGGACTGCAGCATCCCAGTGGAGCAGCTTGTTCATGCAGTGGCTGCTGTTGGCCCTTCAAAATCAAGCATTATTTCACCTTGAAATGCTACACTTATGCACACCCAAGAGCAGTATCCAACGTATAGTAAGGAATTTGGTTAAAACAATATCACAGATCCTATGAGTAGGAAGGGATTTCTAACAGGTTATCTAGAGTTTCTATACCACTCCATTGGATTGTGGAAAGATTGATTTTGTTGTTCCTAAACCACCCCTGACAGATGGCTTCGGGAAAGGGAGAGAGTTGTATAGTGGGAGTGTTTGGCTTGGGGGAGACCTCATTCACAAATTATTCCCCCTCCAGAGGGGCATAACAAAGGAATAATCTCTGCATAGGCTATGCGGAAAGGACCAAGAAGGGGGAAGAGAGAATAAGACAGGAAGAATGGATCATTCTAAACACAAGTGGGAATGGTACCTATGAGTATGCAAATATTTTGCAAGTGTAAATACAGAGTTTGAAAAATCCACTTGTCCAGGATGAGTAGGAATCTTTCCTGGGCAAGTACCATCAAATTCTGCAGAATCTATGCTTTCATTAAAAAAAAAAAAAAAAAAGGTTTCTACTCCTTACTGTTGCAAAGAAAACCTTCCAAATAAGAACTTAGTGTAACCAATGCAGCATTGTCTTCCTACTATAAATCTGCCGACAGCTCTGGTGATCTAGGTTCTACTATGAGCTTCAGGGCCTCTGCTGCTGCCCAGAATTCTCTTAAGCTGCTGCAGTATGAGAGCTCACCAGATTCTCCCCAGTTTCACTGATCTTCAGAACTCTGTGGGCTGCAGTGACTGTGACACTGGTACACAAAGTGCCAGCTCTGACCAAGGCCATAGGCGTTAGCTAAGAGCTGACAAACTCATAGTTGGAGACCAAACCAGCTCACCTGTATGTTCGTTTTGTTCAAAATAGGTATTAGTCTTATGACAATGTATTTAGTGTTTAACCTCTATGAAATGCTTGTAAGTTGCTGCATGCATTAATCTCACTTGTAAGGGCTGTATTCCATGCTTTATGGAAATATGTACGATTTGCTTTATAAGTTTGAAAATGTTTCCTCTGCACTTGTGAACCCAGGCATGGGAATCTCCCCATCCAGGAGGACTATAAAAAGTGAAGTGGGCCATCATAAGACATAAGCTTTGTTAATTGCCCCATCCATCCATGGAGAAGTAGGTGCAGAAGACCTCATCCCATTGGTTTGAATGCTGGAAGAGGGAAATAAAAATAGTGGACATGAAGATTTTTCATCTCTTTGCTGTTTGAACTCAACAGGGCTAGAGACACTAAACTGAAGCCAGAGATCCACAGGTGTTACCCTGGGTCTGCCCTGAAAGACATTTTGAATTGACAGATCTGTATAACTCTGTCACTCTTAGGATTTAGATTGCAACTCATTTGTGTGTATAATTTTGGTTGCTTTAATCTATAAATAACTAATTTCTTTTTCCTAGTTAATAAATCTTTCGATAGTTTATTACAGGATTGGCTACAGGAGTTGTCTTTGCTGTAAAATCTAGGTACCAGTTGATCTGTGGTAAGTGACTGGTCTCTTGAGACTGGAAGCAATCTGAACATTTTGTGGTTTTTGGGTAGGTGACCATTTATCACTAAGTCCAGTTTGCCTGGGTGACAAGATAGACTGGAGAGTCTAAGGAGACTGTGTGTGGCTCCATGGTAAGACTGTTACAGTGATCCAGGAGTTCACATTTGTCACTGGCTTGGTGAAATCTAATTATAGAACATACCACCAGTTTGGGGTGTCTGCCCTGTTGTTGACAGTCTGCCCTGAGTTAGGCACTCACAGTTAAGCACTCCTGACTACAACACCTGACAAAATCAGCTCCTTTTCAATTGCTTGGTAAAGTTCTGAGCAGTAACTAGCAAAGGAATAGGGTAGCAGAGATAAGACATTCCCTTTGCAGTAGCCAGAAATGTAAGAGCGAGGTAAAAAGTAGAAGCATACATACACTAGCACAGCAGCCAGAGTCCTGGACGAAAGATAAAGTAGTGGAGAACTCCCTCCCACACACCCTTGTAGCTTGGAGATTTTCCAGTGGGATCTGACTTGCAAGTGTCTGATACGCTTGAAGCCCCTCTAGGGGCTGCAGGTGTGTGCATGTGTGTCTTCATTACTTTACCCCTTACCCAGCTGCCCAGCTACTGTGATGGGTGGATGTCTCTACAACTCTACCGCTCCCTTAAATTTCTGGCTGCAAGGAAAGTGAACTAATAAGAGATTTTCACAGGGATCAAATCACTGCACTCTCTTTGTCTTTCTACATTGCACAGAAATGAAGAATGAATAACTTCTGTTCCCTGGTGTTTTAATGTACAGGTTACTTTATTTGTATGCGGTTTCTCTTTATAACCCCTTGATGCAAGCTTTTTGGACAAAGGTCATTTTTCTCTGGAAATATCAAGGCTATTGCATAATGTTTGATTGTCGATCAGAGAATTTACACTGCTGGGCACCAATCCTGCAGCTGATCAATCAGAACTGAAGCTGTGTACCCACAAATGTAAATCAGATTCCATGGGCGTGTGCAAGCACACTGGCATGCCTCATGGTGCAAGTTCAGAGCCCTGGACTTCATTGAGGCGGGGCAGAGGGAAACAGCATGTTTATTTTCTAGGACTCTAAAAAGATGATAAAATATTGAGGAAATTGGGACGAAGAGTAATCATGCCAAGGCAGGCTGAAGAGGAACGTGGATTTAAAACATCTGTTGATTACTCAACCACGGCTTATTAAATTATTAAAACTACTGCTGCATACAAAAATGCACAACTAAATGTCCATTTGTGATAGCAGTGAGGCTACTAACTTACCACAGCAGTGACATTTGAAAAGGTCAAGCAATTAAGCCATGAAAATGGACACTCAGCATTCCACCCAACAAAACATTGTTATGAGATGTGACTGCTGGTAACATTTAGCAGCTAATTTTTAAACTTTCATATCAGCAGTTAGTTTCCCAACAAGAACTTAAAAAAGAAAAGCAAGCAAGAAAGAAAAAGGCATGATCTTGCTCCCACTGAAGCCAATGAGTGTTTTTGCTCTTGAGCTCAATGGGCCAGATTGTGACCCTCCTATTCAAGATGTGCAGTAGTTTAACTCAGCGAGCAGCCACCCCACTGATTTCAATGGGACCACATGTGGAATAACATTTTATTCAGTAAAAACAACGAGGAGTCCTTGTGGCACCTGAGAGACTAACAAATTTATTTGGGCATAAGCTTTCCTGGGATATAACCCACTTCATGAGATGCATGGAGTGGAAAATACAGTAAGCAGGAATAAATATAAAGCACATTGAAAAGATCATAGAATCATAGAATATTAGGGTTGGAAGAGACCTCAGGAGGTCATCTAGTCCCACCCCCTGCTCAAAGCAGGACCAACCCCAACTAAATCATCCCAGCCAGGGCTTTGTCAAGCCTGACCTTAAAAGCCTCTAAGGATGGAGATTCCACCACCTCCCTAGGTAACCCATTCCAGTGCTTCACCACCCTCCTAGTGAAATAGTGTTTCCCAATATCCAACCTAGACCTCCCCCACTGCAACTTGAGACCATTGCTTCTTTTTCTGTCATCTACCATCACTGAGAACAGCCTAGCTCAGAGGTCCCCCAATGCGGTGCCCGCGGGCGCCATGGCACCCGCCGGGGCATCTAAGTGCGCCCGCGTACTGGCCGGCAGACGAGCATCCGCCGAAATGCCGCCGAGAAGCAGTGTCATCCAGAGGCGTCGCCACCGAAATGCTGCCGATTTTCGGCGGTGACGCCTCTGGATGACGCTGCTTCTCGGCGGCGACGCCTATTGACGTTGCTGCTTGTCGGTGGCATTTCGGCAGATGCTCGTCCGCCGCCACGGTCCTCCATGGCTCGTCGTCTTGTGCCCGCCAGATGAAAAAGGTTGGGGACCACTGGCCTAGCTCCATCCTCTTTGGACCCCCCCTTCAGGTAGTTGAAGGCTACTATCAAATCCCTCCTCACTTCTCTTCTGCAGACTAAATAAGTCCAGTTCCCTCAGCCTCTCCTCGTAAGTCATGTGCCCCAGCCCCCTAATCATTTTCATTGCCCTCTGCTGGACTCTCTCCAATTTGTCCACATCCCTTCTGTAGTGGGGGGAGCAAAACTGGACGCAATACTCCAGATGTGGCCTCACCAGTGCCGAATAGAGAGGAATAATCACTTCCCTTGATCTGCTGGTAATGCTCCTACTAATACAACCCAATATGCCGTTGGCCTTCTTGGCAACGAGGGCACACTGCTGACTCATATCCAGCTTCTTGTCCACTGTAATCCCCAGGTCCTTTTCTGCAGAACTGCTGCTTAGCCAGTCGGTCCCCAGCCTGTAGCGGTGCACGGGATTCTTCCTTCCTAAGTGCAGGACTCTGCACTTGTGTTGAACCTCATCAGATTTCTTTTGGCCCAATCCTCCAATTTGTCTAGGTCACTCTGGACCCTATCCCTACCCTCCAGCGTATCTACCTCTCCCCCCAGTTTAGTGTCATCTGCGATCCTACTGATGATGCAATTAATCCCATCATCCAGATCATTAATAAAGATGTTGAACAAAACCAGCCCCAGGACTGACCCCTGGGGCACTCTGCTTGATACCGGCTGCCAATTAGACATCGAGCCGTTGATCACTACCCATTGAGACCGACAATCTAGCCAGCTTTCTATCCACCTTATAGTCCATTCATCCAATCCATACTTTTTTAACTTGCTGGCAAGAATACTGTGGGAGACCGTATCAAAAGCTTTGCTAAAGTCAAGATATATCACATCCACCGCTTTCCCCATATCTACAGAGCCAATCAAGTTGGTCAGGCAGGACTTTCCCTTGGTGAATCCATGTTGACTGTTCCCGATCACCTTCCTCTCCTCCAAGTGATGGTGTATTTTTATTCCTGCTTACTGTATTTTCCACTCCATGCATCTGATGAAGTGGTTTATATCCCACAAAAGCTTATGCCCAAATAAATTTGTTAATCTCTAAGGTGCCACAAGGACTTCTAATTGTTTTTACGGATACAGACTAACACGGCTACCCCTCTGAAACCTGTCATTTTATTCAGTGTAAGCAAGGGAATCAGAATCTCAACAATGTGAGCAGAATTTGGGCTCCTTATTTCCTGTGTGTAAACCCTGAACTTCATGAACCAGTTAAGAACAAAATCAGAATATCCTTTCAATCAGCACGGATTCATCCAGAAAAGTAACATCCACTTACGGAATTTCCCCACTTACCTTTCTGTGAACACTCAAGACATTGCCACTCATCTTTGTTATCGTTATTGTGCTGGTTTAGCATTGAACTGCTCTGCTGGGACCCCTTATTAGGAAGCCTTTTTTCGCTGTGTTGGGCTGGTGGGGAATGGACATCTGCTATTTCAATGTTTTGTTTGTTTTGACTGCGTCTCAATGAGCGACGTCTGACCTCTGCCTCCATTGTTTTATTCATTTTCTTGAGTATTTTCTGCACCTAGACACATGCTGGGAAAAGAACTATTAGTAGCCATTATCCTCATAACAAGAATGTTTAAAAAGTACCTTAATCCATAACCAGAAACTCTTGCTTAATCTAGTATTTTTGAAAAACATGATCTATATAAATGCAATAGAGTTGGTTCAAACACAACTATGAATTCATCAATAATTTGTTAATGTGAAAAATACATAACTTTATATAACTGTAAAACACACCTGTGCAAAATAATCAAATCATTAGTGTTTACCAGTCAATTATATTTTCAACGTTACATACTGAAGACCAACTAAGCATGATTAACAGTTTTCAGATTAAAGTTTACTACTAGACTTACCTCTATTTTTCTTCAGTGTAAGACCTCTGAGCTATTTTGTGTGGTGTGTGAGATAAAACTAGACCGAGCTATTAACAGGCAGGAATTTCCTTATACAGAGCTAATCATTGTTTTTTTTACTGCACCTGATTTCTTTAATCTTTGTTTCTAAGTAGCTTAATTGGCAGATGGCTGCAGCATTAGATAATATTAAAAAGATCCTTTCACCCTTTTCTTTGAGAAGTTACACATAAAACCAGCAAGGGCAGTGAGCGTGGAAGCTGCAAATGCATTCACCAGACTAAAAGTGAAAGCAGTTACGTTGTTTGTTACCTATCAGCATCGGGTACAAAGTCTGCATATCTGGGGTGGGTCTAGGCGTTACCAAGGTGAGAAGAGCAGAAATACTACAGTGTCAACAAACAGCACCCTTGAATCACTAGTCCAAATCTAACCCATGCTGGTAATGGCCTATCCAGGTACTTGTATGGGCCGTCTCACCATAGTAGCTGAGCACATGTCCCGAGGGGAAAAGTTAACGACTCTTGCTCTCTCTCCCACCTTTCCCTGCCACCTCCAGACAGGATTTGGGTGTTTGTTTTCTTAGCTGAATGGGAGAGAACGAGGGGACTCTTGTAGGAAAGGCTGGGTAAAGAGATGGGCTTTGCATTTGGCTCAGAACGCGGTAAGGTTAGCAGTCATTTTTATTTCGCCTGGCAGTGAGTTGTATAGGTATGGTCAGACTCCTGTGAAAGGTCCATCTCTCTGGGTTACAAGCATAATCCTACTGGTCAACTGTTCCAGTGAAAGGCAGCTGTGGTGGTAAATCATGGTCATGGACGAAGCGATCTCTCCGATAAGCCAAGACTGTTTCTGTGCACAGCTTTGGAAATCAAGACATTGACCTGAAACTGTACTCTATTCAATAGGGAGCCAGTACTGAGAGGTGAAAGTGTCTTTATGGGGTGGGGCCCCTCGTGGGTAGAATAGAAGTCCAATGCCTGCCACAGCTGTATGGCTGTTGTACACAAGGCAGCTCTTTGGGCTAGATCAACAAAGCGGACTTGGACTGAGCGATGAAACGCCTAACTTGTAGGTATCCTGCCATCTAGTAGAACCCACAGCCCTCAGTTGCGCACCAAACTGGGTGAGTGTGACATACCCAGGGTACAATCCAGACTAATGAGTAGCTGTGTCACCCTGCCCTCTAGCCTGGGGTGTCCTTTACAACTGCTGTAGCCTCCAGTCTGGACTGCTCACAAACAGCCTCTAGCATGCAAGTCACTCCCAGCTGTGTCTGTGTCTGTGCTGAAGCCAGCCAGCCACACCTTGTCTCTTACCAACCTTGGTTATGCTGCTGGGTGACCCTAACACACCCCCAGTCCTGGATTTCCCCCCAGAAATGTATGTTCTGTACTGCCCAGCACATCTCCTGGACAGTACAAGCTTATATAAAGTTCATTATTGTATTAATAGAAATGATATGCAAACAGTTTGTTACCCCAAATGAAGTTTCGCAAACACTTCAATTCAAACACACTGGATTAGATAAAACAATAAAACAGTTTATTAACTACAGAGAGATTTTAAGTGAGTACAAGTAATGAGGCATAAAAGTCAGAAATAGTTACAAGATAAATAAAGATAAAATGCAATTGGTGCCTAACTTAACCAACTATGTTAAATTCAAAGCAATGTTTTTCTCATCACATGCTCTCAGCCATCTGACCAAACTTCTTAGATCAGGACCCCTTCTCCAATTCAATGGCAGCTTCCTTTGCTCTTTCTGGTGTAGTGAATCGATGGACACAGAAAGAGGGGTGGGGACTTGGAGTGTTTGTCTCTCATTTTTATAGTGTTAGTCCCCCTCTCGGAAAACAGTTCTAGCTGAGATTCTGGAGACAGAGAGTCTATAGGAAAGGATGTTCCCTGCTGCTGTTCCTCACCTATTGGAGCTTCTTTTTGTTTCCCTTCCTGCTTGAGGACTCTGTTTACTGCTTAAATGCAAACTAAGCAGAGCTGACATTCCTTTGTCTGAGACAGACCTGTTTGCCAACTTCAGTTTGGAACATGGGATGAGATCACCATACAGGGGAATCTTATAACTTCACATACAATGTTGCCAGACATATTTTATCAGGACAATACTGACCAGCAAATGATGAGTTTTCAGATGATACCTTACAAGGCATAGGCGCCAATTCCGTGGGTGCTCTGGGGTTTGAGCACCCATGGGGAAAAATTAGCGGGTGCTTGGCACCCACCGGCAGCCAAGCTCCCCCTGCCCCTGCCTTGCCTCCTCCCCCCATCCCAAGTGCGCCGCGTCCCCGCTCCTCCCAGCGCTTCCTGCCCCCTCACCGCCTAACAGCTGTTTGGCAGAACTTAGGACTTTCCCGGAGGGAGGGGGAGGAGCGGGGATGCGGCACGCTCAGGGGAGGAGGCGGAGAAGAGGTGGGGACTTGGGGGAAGTGGGTGGAATGGGGGCTGGGTGAGGGCGGTGCAGGGGCGGGACAAGGTGGGCCAGGGGTGGGGCCAGGGTGGGTGGGGGTTCAAGCACCCACCGGGCAGAGGGGAAGTCGGCACCTATGTTACAAGGCATACTTCGTGTAGCACCCCCTCTCCACCCAGTTACCTTCTTTAATGCAAATCTGCTTACAGGTTTTGATGGACAGGTCTGGGTTCTTCTGGATCCCGCCACCCACTCAGCAAGGTGTACAGGTCTGTCTCATCTTACGCTGGGGTTACGTTCTGCAGTCAGCACCTAAAGCGAAAATCGCGTATAGTCAAAATTACATTGAGTGTAATGGCGGGTGGAATCGCCCACACTACAGAAACAGTATTTAAATTGTTATTTTTCTCTTTTGTTGTTGTTCTTTTTTTGGTTTTTGCTGACCGCGTAAAGCTGAAATCGTGCATGTTAAATGCGCCTGAGATGCGACAGACCTGTATCTTTATTTTTCCCTATGAATTTATTTGGCGGTGCCTCCACCCCCCTCGCTTATTCCTGGCAGGGTCACCAGGGCAGCTTGGGAGGAAAATTCTAACACTCACTTACTTGCCAGATTGTGTTATTTCTTGGGAGTCTCCAACTAACACATACAATATATTCAACACAGTAATTATATTAAACAGGAGACAAATATAACATAACAGGGTAAAATACTATTCTTAGGGTCACCGGTTCCCACGCTGATAATACCTGTGACTTTCCCCAGTCACGTGACCTGATGTAGCAAAAGTAAGATTAGTGTCCCATTGGTACGCGTACTTTGTTGAGGCCCTTGATGACCTATGACCACGATATCTTCTCTGCAGTGGTTTAGCAGTGTGGCTAACTGGGTTCAGTACACCCCAAAGGACTCACAAGTGGGAGAAGGTGGTAAGTCCCTCCACAGGTTTAATAGGCAGCAGGTTATAAAATTCCCAAACCCTTACTCCGTGGCTTGAGGACACAGTTCAGGGAGTAGGGGGTCCCCAAAACAATTTCTCTGACTGACTGACTAAAATATGGTGCACTCACAAACTCCATGAATGATCCTCAGGTTGAGAGATGACTCGTCACTGCAGAGGGGCTGATCTCTGCTGGCAGGGATCCTCTTCAGGCAGGAGTCAGGCTGCTTCTGGTCCCAGGATTTCCCCTCACCACAAAAGGGTGCAGGACTCAAGGTGCAGATTACACAATTATACTAAAATCTGTAGTCTCCTACCCCAGCGTCCAGACACACTCACAGCAGGCAGCAGCCCTGGACTAGCAGCCAGAGCAGAGCTGATCATGTGGTGACTGGTCTCACCTAAGGAGCTGGAGGGCTAACTCAGCCTGGCTGGGGAAGTTTCCCAGCAAAACTCTACAAACAGGGAGTCATCAGTGGAGAGGGAAAAGCCCAGCTGAGGGATCTTGCCAGTTCCAAGGGGGAACCCTGCATGCAGGCCTGGGACTCACCAGCTCTCCACACAGCCAGTCCTGCCCTTCCCTGGCTGACTTGACTGCCTCAAAAATGGCTTCTTCCCTTTCCTGAGCTCCCTGGGAAGGGCATCTCACTCCCTATTGGTTGCCAGGCAGACTCTGAGTCTGCCTTGGCTCCCCCTCCCTACCAGGGAGTGTGCCTCTCCCTGAGCTGCCAGCAGACAGAGCCCCAGGAATCTAGGTAATCTCCTTGGGGGTTACACTTGTATAAAGATTATTACAGCAGTGTGTAGGGTGTGGACACAGGGGTACATGTTGTCACAGTGAGTGCTCTAACTGGGTTACATGATGTAAGGGGAGAGGGATAGCTCAGTGGTTTGAGCATTGGCCTGCTAAACTCAGAGTTGTGAGTTCAATACTTGAGGGGGCCATTTAGGAATCTGGGGCAAAAAATCTGTCTGGGGATTGGTCCTGCTTTGAGCAGGGGGTTGGACTAGATGACCTCCTGAGGTCCTTTCCAACCCTGATATTCTAAGAGGGTACCATCACAACTGTATTTTGTGTAGGGCCCAAGCTGGTAGGCAACCACTGAGAACACCTACTGTATCGGGCCCCACTAGAAAGATAGACAAGACAATACCTGGTTTGAGGATCCTGGTCGCCGTAGATGCTACGCTGCTCGTGGCATGAGGATTTAGGTGGCTTTGTAGATGCCCACTGGCAGAAACTTAGGCACTTACAGGGTTAGGCAGAGTGAAGGTTTTGAGGATCTAAATATTGGACTTAGGCACCTAAATCCCTTTGTGGACCTAGCCTCTTGTCTTTTTCTCTATGTGAGGTGAGGAGGCTGAACAGTTGCTACAGACTGTAGAGCAAATGACTTTTGCCCTTAAGGTCCTCAACTAGGCCAAAGAAACAATGCTGATTATACTGTAGAACTCATTGCCACAGGAATTAACTTAGGCTAAGAATTAGGGATGTAAGAGTTTAACTGGTTTCTGTTAACGGTTAAACTACGCCCAGGGTCCCAGCTGCCCCGTGGCCGGGGTCCCTCCAGGCTGCTGACCCCATGGCCGGGGTCCCTCCGAGCTGCTAGGATCCCTCTGGGCTGTCGGCCCCATGGCTGGGATCCTGGCTGCTGCCCGGCATCCCAGTGTGCCCAGGGTCCCTCCAGGCTGCTGGCCTCATGGCCGGGGTCCGTCCCGGCTGCTGCCTTGCTGCGGGATGCTGGGCGGCAGCAGAGCCGCAGGTGCGGGGTTGGCAGCCAGGATGTCAGCACGGGTAGCAGCAAAGCCCCATATGCGGTGGCAGCTGCAGAGATCCCCAGATGCAGGGGCAGCAGCAGAGCCCTGCGTAAAATGTGGGGGTGCTGCAGCACCCCCCGCACACCTAGTTCCCTGGGTAAATGTTTAACCATGTAACCGATAGAATTTTAATCAGTTACACGGTTACTTTTTTAAATGTTATTTACATCCCTACTAAGAATTTAACAAGATTCACAAAGGGTTTGGATAATTATATAGATATCAAGAATATGTAGAGTTGTTTTAACAATAATAATTTTGGAAGAGTGAGTGAACCTCATGCTTCAGGGCTTAGCCTAATCTCAAACTATTAGAGACCAGGTGGAGACCTATGATGGGAAAAATTATCCCACATCTGCTTACAATAGGGCTCTCCTTCCTCTGAAGCACCTGGTGCTGGTCACCATGCCCTTTCCAGTCAGACAAGGCTGATCCTTAACTCCTGAAGCTGCAGAACAGAGGAAAACCCACTGCAGAGAGCGAGCGAGGCAGCCTGAAAATGAGAATTATGTATTCTCGCAGCCATCCAAGGAAACTAGCTCCCTCAAACTATCAATTGTCATGGCAGAGCCCTTTGGGATGGGGTTGAGTAAGTCACTGCTTGTGAGGGAAACATGTTGTTGCACAAGCTACCCCATATTCACTTGATGACAACTGGTCGGTCTTCTAAGGGGAAAAAAAAAGTTCTTTATCTCATCTCTTAGCAATGCAGGATGATACAGGATATATTACCTTCCTGATATTTTTAAATGCTAATTTTTCATTTACTGGAAGATATATATATATATAAATGTGAAGACTATTAAAAAAACCTGTTGGGCAAATATATGCATGAAAAACTATTGACACATACACGAGTAATTTAATTTAGCTGTTTGACCAATGAGCTATAATTTGGAGAGTCTATGCCAGGGGTCTCAAACTCAAATGACCTTGAGGGCCACATGAGGACTAGTACATTGGGCCGAGGGCTGCATTTACTGACAGCTCCCCCCCGCCCCGCCTCTTCCCACCCCTTCCCTGCCCCCATTCCAACCCCTTCCCCGAAATCCCCACCCCAACTCTGCCCCCTCCCTGCCCCCAGGGGGCACAGGAGGGGTGTGGGGTGCGGTGGGGGCTCAGGGAAGGGAGTTGGGCTGAGGGGTGAAGGAGGGGGTCAGGGTGCAGGGTGCGACAGGGGGCTCAGGGCAGGGGCTTGGGTTGCAGGAGGGGTGCGGTGGGGGCTCAGGGAAGGGAGTTGGGGTGAGGGGTGAAGGAGGGGGTCAGGGTGCGACAGGGGGCTCAGGGCAGGGGCTTGGGTTGCAGGAGGGGTGCGGTGGGGGTTCAGAGCNGCACCGCCCCCAGCAGTTCCCATTGGCCGGGAATGGGGAACTGTGGCCAATGGGAGCTGCTGGGGGCAGTGCCTGAAGCAACAGCCACACACACCCCTGCGCCCCTCCTCCCGCAGGTTCCAGCTGCTTCCTGGTGCGACGCGGCGGCAGGGCAGGCAGGCAGGTAAGCAGGGAGCCTGCCCTGCCCCCGGTGCTGGTCGGCCAGGTAAACGTTGGGGGAGGGCGGGGGGGCCGGGAGGAGCTCGCGGGCCGCATGCAATAGCCCTGCGGGCCGCATGCAGCCCGTGGGCCGCGTGTTTGAGACCCCTGGTCTATGCCATTAAATATCAGATAGATTCCAACATAACTATCCCTTCAATTGAAAAGCAAATACATTTCTAACTAGACAATTAATATGAGTTTAAAATTGCAACCCTTAAGAAGGATTTGAAGGTATCAATTTGACTGCAGAAATTTGGTCTGCATCTTTATATTTAGGCTTGGCAGAATTCATTTAAAAAAAAATAATTTCAGAGGAGAATATCAATGTTTATTTTTAAGCATTTTTAATTTTTATCCATTTAAATTTTTACTGTTGTGCAAAATTATGAGTTTTAAGCACTCTTATTTATTTTTTAATCAATTTAAATAGTTGGGTGGGTCAGACAATAATTTAACAACAGTAGATGTTGAGATTCAAAAAGTAAAAGCTTTATAACTGTTAAAAACACTGTCATCACATGTTAAAATTTATAACATAAATATTCTTAAATCAAACTCGAGTACGTTCTCAAGCAGCGTTTTTCTTACTTTGCCTATCTGTACATTTCAATTATTATTGATGGAAACATTTTTTTATTGGTCTGTGTGTGTACCATGAAATTGATAGTTACTGGCATTTACTGATAAAAATCGAATCCTTCTAAGCCTACTTATATTAGTATTACATAAAAATCCCTACCATTAAAGATGCGAAGTTAAATACTCCTATACTGAAACCATGCAGTGAGCACCATCCATCTTGTGCACTGAATGAGGCAGAGTCCTGTAGAAAAGTAGCATATGATCATGTAAAGCCTGTAACCATAGTGCATATGCACAAAGGGGCTACATTAAGACTGCACAGGGTGCCTTAATTCTGGCATTTCTTAACTTTTGACTGCTTGACCTTATAACCTTAATGTTTTAATGTCTCTTTTAAAATTTAATTTCTTACATTTTTAAAGAGCAGCCACTTCCCCCCCCCAACCCCCCCTTCAAAGCCAAAACAGAAATTCTGTTATGTGGACCCATGTTGACCCTCACTAGAAAGTGAAGAAAGATTTGCCAGTGGGATTCACAGCTAATAGGTAGCAGTCAGAGGAATATTACAACTTGGGAATCCAAGATCAAGTGCACTTCTGCCTCTCTACCCCAGCCAGGGGTGCCGGAACAGGAGGGGTTAGGGGGCCATGCCCACCCCCTTTAAAAGTGGGAGGGCTATGCTCTCCCACTCTTTGCTGGCTGTAAGGGCAAGCGGTAGGGGGCGGGGCCTCAGGAGGAAGGGGCGGTGTTAGGGTGGGACCTCGGGAAGAAGGGGCGGCACAAGGGCAGGCAACTAAAGACAGAATTTTATAATGGAAAGTGTTACGGTTGTCTAAATATAGGTGGCATGACAACCACCACCTATAATGGTATTTTAAATGCATGGAAAGTCCTTTTTTTTCATATTGAGATTCCCTGTAAAAGAGAATGCTTCTGATTTTGCAATTTCAATTTTCCCCCTTCCCATTCCTAAAATAAATAAAGCTATGAATTAAATCTACAAATACAGGTCTAAACATTGGTCCAACACACATCTACCTGTCAAAATGAATGCATACAACATACTTCTAAATTTCTTTACATTTATATTTTATGAGAAAAACTGATGTTTTTGCAAAAAAAGATGCAAATATTATAATATACAAATAAGCATTTTTACACATCTGAAAGGAAGCATGAAAGCCAAAAAAACTGAATATTTTGTAAACAAGTATTTACACTGGTGTGCATATTCAGAAAGCTCATGTACGAATTATTTTAACCATCATAAAAAGTTCCCATGTAGATTTTATATATACATGTCTGTCTGTCAACTGACAAATTTAGTAAAATTTGACAACCAGTATCAGCTAGTTCAACATTTTCAGTCTTCTGATTAAAATATATACTCCATAATATAAAATATTGTGTTCAAGATTCATTAAGGCCCTGAGTAAGCAAACCCACCCTAATCAACAAAGCACTTAAGCATATGCTTAAGACCCACTGACTTTAATGGTATTTAACAGCATGCTTAAAAAGTGGGCTTTAGTGCTTTGCAGAACAGACGCTAAAGTCAGGATAGGGGCCAGGTTACTAATATTCTAGCACTCCAGCTTGCAAATTAGTAACCACAGGCTACAGCAAAGTGAGACTGTCCTATAGTATTACAGTCAAAGTAACAATTTTAGTAAACACAAGCATGCTATATCATGTTTTGTTTAGTCTCCAATTTCATATAAGATTTTAATAGACAACAATTTTTTTCATATCTGAGTATGCTTCTGAAACTTCATCTAATGGTGTATTTGCGTGATTCACTGAAGTTTCGTCTTCTGAATTAGATAACTCATCTTCTACAGCAGATGTTTTGTTTGCAACTGGTTCAGCAGTTTCAGTTTGCAGCATTTGCTCAAGTCTCTGTATACCTGTAAAAAGAAAGACACGTCAGTATAAATTTCTTCTCAAGGGAAGCAGTGGTGTTGAAAGTGTCCTTAACTATACTTTAAACATCTTAGATTGTTGGAAGAGAATTTTTAAAATCCAAATTACTTTTCCACAAATGATGCAGAATGCAGGATTACTTTTCCACTAATGATCTTTTTACATTTCTCAGATTGGATAAATAGATTAATTACAGGGTTTTTTATTTTCACTTTCAAGTTGCATCAATTTTCAAGTTGGTTCTCATGCATGATCAAAATAATGCAGCCCTTGGGTTGCAAATTCTGCAGGAAAAATTTATATAATAACTGTTTTCACTGGAACTTTAAAAAAAGTCAAGAGAAGATTTCTATTTGACTTCAGTTCATGAAAAGATTATTTTTACAAAACAAAGTTGTTGGATTTTTTTTAAATTTACAAGCTGATGTGGGCAGATGCAAAGCTTCAACAGATTTCACATCCATATATCTATGTCCTGCATTTCTTTTCTACGTGGCAACTGCAATTTAAATCACTAAACTCTGTTGTAATTCACATCTTTAGTTATTTCAATGCAAGTCTGTGTGTCAATACTCATTTCAGAATAAAAACGTCCTACTGTAAATAGATTTTTTAAAACCAATTTAAGAATTACCGAAATAGGGCATTCTTATCTGAAATAACACTTTGAATTACAACCAATGTAGTTATTTCAGTTCCAGTTACTGTGCAGAGAAGATCTTACTCAGATTGTATAGGAGTTTTGTCTGAGAAAAGAAATTGCAGGATTTGGCCCTTAATCATGAAAATTTAGAAGGACAGAGTTAGGCTCTGATCCTGCAAATATCCATTTAATTTTATGTAACAATAGTCACATTAAGGTCTTCAAAATGCTACTCACATGCATAAATAAAGCAAAGCATGTGCTTAAGCATTTGCAGGATCAGGACCTTAATTTACATAAACCAACAGGTAAGATGTTTGCTAATGCCAAAGCGTCCCAACAATTCTCATTACATATCTTCATAACAAACCAGCTTTCCTCCATGACAGAGAGAATCATGTTTAGGAACCTTTTTTTTTTTTTAATTTCTAAGGGTATGTCCAGACTACCCGCCCGGATCGGCGGGTAGCAATCGAATTATCGGGGANATCATGTTTAGGAACCTTTTTTTTTTTTAAATTTCTAAGGGTACGTCCAGACTACCCGCCCGGATCGGCGGGTAGCAATCGAATTATCGGGGATCGAACTATCGCGTCTCGTCTGGTCGCGATAGATCGATCCCCGAACGCGCTCCCATCGACTCTGGAACTCCAGCAGGGCGAGCGGAGGTAGCGGAGTCAACGGGGGAGCCGCGGCTGTCGATCCCGCGCTGCGAGGACGCGAAGTAAGTGCAGGTAATTCGAAATAAGATACTTCGACTTCAGCTACGCTATTCCTGTAGCTGAAGTCGCGTATCTTATTTCGATAGCTCCCCCTAGTGTGGACCAGGCCTAAGAAAAGTAGTTCTCTTATTTATATTGTGGTGCTGACAGCCAACCAGTCAACTCAGATCACAATCTCAAGGAAATGCTAAATGTACCAATTCACTGGTTAGGATAGAACAAAGGGGGATGTTATCCCATTACATGTACATGGCATATGCCAGGAATTACCTTTGCTCTAAATGCATGAAAGCTAGTAAAATGCTAATGTTATTGTCTTCACCTGTTTCCTGTGGTTACTATCTTTGTACTTAGTCAGCCTTTAATCACAAAGTGTAGTAGCTTTTAGATGAGAAATTACTACTTAATGTGTAAAACTGCATGAAAACTAATGAAGCATTGTTTCTGGATTGCTGTAACTAAATGCATTATGACAGGTTTCAGAGTGGTAGCCCCGTTAGTCTGTATCAGCAAAAAAAAGGAGTTGTCCTTGTGGCACCTTAGAGACTAACAAATTTATTTGGGCATAAGCTTTCTCCATTCTTTTCCCTCACTCTCACAGAACTTGGGAGACAGGCCAGTCCTCGCTTACAGATAGCCCCCCCAACCTGAAACAAATATTCACCAGCAACTACATACCACACAACAAAAACATCAACCCAGGAACCAAACCCTGCTACAAACCCCGGTGCCAACTCTGTCCACATGTCTATTCAAGGGACACCATCATAGGACCTAACCACATCAGCCACGCCATCCGTGGCTCGTTCACCTGCACATCTACCAATGTGATATATGTCACCATGTGCCAGCAATGGCCCTCTGCCATGTACATTGGCCAAATCGGACAGTCTCTATGCAAAAGAATAAATGGACACAAATCTGACATCAGGAAACATAACATTCAAAAACCAGTAGGAGAACACTTCAATCTCTCTGCTCACTCAACAACAGACCTAAAAGTGGCAATTCTTCAACAAAAAAACTTCAAAAACAGACTCCAACGTGAAACTGCAGAACTGGAATTAATTTGCAAACTAGATACCATCAGATTAGGCCTGAATAAAGACTGGGAGTGGTTGGGTCATTACAAAACCTAAACCTAATTTCCCCATTATTAATTTCTCCCAACTGTTACTCACACCTTCTTGTCAACTGTCTGTAATGGGCCACTCTCTTACCACTTCAAAAGTTATTTTTCCTCTCTTGGTATCCTGCTGTTAATTGATTTGTCTCATTAGACTGACCTCACACTTAGTAAAGCAACCGCCATCCTTTCATGTATTTATATCTGCTCCTGTATTTTTCACTTCATGCATCTGATGAAGTGGGTTCTAGCCCATGAAAGCTTATGCCCAAATAAATTTGTTAGTCTCTAAGGTGCCACAAGGACTCCTCGTTGTAAATGCATTATGTGTGCCTCTGCAATTGAATGGCCCATTAAACGGGATTGAAAGCCTCAGAACTGTAAATGAAGAAACATATTAACTTCAAAGCATGAGTCTTTACATTCAACAATGGGAAACCCACAAACTTTGTCTGGATTTAGTCAACAAAGCAAGAGCTGTGCGGTGCTGTCAGACTGGAACCCTGGGAGCAATTCTGCATCTCTGATCTATTTGGATGCTGTCAGGGGGCGTTCCAGATGCATGACAGGTCCCCAAAGCCATTTTGGGCAACCCTGAGGGACTTGTGGGAAACTAGCAGATATCACATCATGGCTATCATTTGGATTTAAAGCTTTGACTCACCTGTTATGTATTTTATTTGCTTTAAATCTCTCAACAACTCTCCATTTTTTTCTCAGCTAATATATCTTTAGTTAGTTTACTAAAGGATTGGCTATCAGCTTTGTTTTTGGTGTGAGATCCAGAGTATCCACTGACCTGGAGTAAGTGACCAACCCTTTGGGGTTGGAAGATCCTAATGTGAAGTGATTTTTGAATACAAGGTTATTAAAACCAAAGTCCAGTTTGTCTGAGTGCCAAGATATGCTGGAGAACCTAAGGGGATTGTCGCTGGCTCCACAGTAAAGCTAATATTGTACTCCAGGAATGCATGCTTGTAACTGGTTTGGTAAGATCTAATTATAGAATATACCGCCAGTACGAGTTGTGACACTGTATGGAATATGGGAGACACTATGATATTGTTGATACCAATATTATAAAATTTTAAGGAATCTGACCAGATACGTTGTGTGAGGTATCTGCAAAAATGTTATAAATTGCCTAGTATGATAATCTTGTTTATATGTTTGTATCACCTTTGTATTACGAGTTATATATATGTATGGTATACCTGTATTTCCAAACTTGTGATACCCCCAGACAGATTGGCATCAGGGCACTGCCTAGCCTGTTTGATGGCCCATCAAGGGTCATCAACTNGTGTGTGTATATATACATATATATATATATATATATAGTCTTTTGTCTGGCAAAAAAAATGTCCCTGGAACCTAACCCCTCCCCCCCATTTACATTAATTCTTATGGGGAAATTGGATTCGGTTAACATTGTTTCGCTCAAAGTAGCATTTTATACACACACACACACATATAAATAGCATATATATACACACACACACACATATATAAACAGTATAATTTTTAAACAAACAATTTAATACTGTACACAGCAACGATGATTGTGAAGCTTGGTCGAGGCGGCGAAGTAAGAGGGTGGGATATTTCCCAGGGAATGCCTTACTGCTAAATGATGAACTAGCATTCGGCTGAGCCCTGAAGGGTTAACACATTGTTGTTAATGTAGCCTCACATTCTACAAGGCAGCACGAATGGAGGGAGGGGAGACAGCATGGCAGAGAGAGACAGAGACAACTGTGTGTGAGAGAGAGAGAGACTCGCATTGCCCCTTTAAGTACGTTGACCCCACTCTAAGTACATTGCCTTTTTAAGTAGATCAGCAAGTTGAGACAGCAGCTGCTGCCAGCAAGCTCCCTCCGTCCTGTCCTGAGCCCTGTCGTGTCCCCCGCTCTGTTCAGTGGAGATGGGGAAAAGGAGAGGAGGGGAAGGAGACACCCTGACATTAGCACCCTTCTTCCTCCCTCCCCCTCCCCCTCCGGCACAGCAAGCTGGAGGCTCCCGGGAGCAGCTCCAAGGCAGAGGGCAAGAGCAGCACACTGCAGTGGGGGGAGGGACAGCTGAACTGCCCAGCACTTGATAGCCTGCTGGGCAGCTGACGCACAGGGAACTTAGGGGAGTGGGGAGCTGATGGGGGGCTGCCGGCCTACCCTGGTTCCAAGCCCCCACCAGCTAGCTCCAATGGGCTACTCTTTCTGCAAGCGTTGGACAAAGCAGGCGGCTGCCAAACAATGTTATAAGGGAGCATTGCGCAACTTTAAACAAGCATGTTCTCTACTTGATCAGCGATGTAACAATGTTAACCGGGACAATGTTAAGTGAGGAGTTACTGTATATGGACTTTGAAGTCTCTGTATGTATCTGACTGCTTTACCATTTAACAACTCTCTTCTTCTTTTTTCTTTATAATAAACCTTTAGTTTTAGATGCTAAAGGATTGGCTGGCAGCATGGTATTTTGCATAAGATCCAACCTAATATTGACCTGGCAATGTGGCTGGCCCTTTGGCGTTCAGAAGAACATTTTATATAGTGAGAAGAGTTTTTAAGTAACTCCTCACCTTACTGCACCTTGTTTGGGAGCCAGAAAACTGGAATGCAATAAAGGGGGCTGTATGATTTCTCTTTTAGCTTCTTGATAACCAGTGTAGGGAATCAGGAGCACAGTTTGTGACTGGTTGGTGAGTCTACTTCAATGTGAACCACCAGTCTTGGGAGTATCTGCTCTCCCTTTTGCAGCCTGCCCTGACCTTGGCATTTTCAGTGAGGGCTACACCAGGCACCCTGGGTCACATGGGCTGTCTCCCCTTTTTTCTGACAGTCTGACCTAAGACTGGCACTCTCAGTTGTGAGCCACATATCAGACATCATGACATATATGCTCCACTGGAGTGTTAGAAACCCAAACAACAGAATCATGCTAGTGCACAATTACCAGAAATGAGACTGGCAACTTTAATTTATTCTATCAAGCAGAGTTAAAGGCAGAAACTAAACAATAGGTCAGACTACATGATCTGGTGGTCCCTTCTAGCCTTAAACTCTAAAAATATGAGCATAAAAAGTGAAAAGTAATTTACCTTTATAAAATTATTTCAGTTTAAACCATCATCTAAAGCAGACAAACGTTTTGGCCTGAGGGCTGCATCGGGTTTCGTAAATTGTATGGAGGGCTAGTTAGGGGAGGGGGTCGTGGCCTGGCCCCCACCTCCTAGCTGCACCCCCCCCCCCCCCCCCCCCCCCCCCCCCCCCCCCCCCCCCCCCCCCCCCCCTCCCCCCGACGGCCCCCTTGGCCCCCCCCCCCCCTCCCCACCACCCCCCCCCCCCCCCGCTCCCTGTCCCCTGACCGCCCCTGGACCCCTGCCGCCCCATCCAACCCCTCCTCTCATTCCTGACGCCCCCCCCCCGTACCCAATCCAACCTTCTCCCTGTCCCCTGACTGCTCCCAGAACCCCTTCCCCCCCATCCAACCCTCCCTCCTTCCTGACTGCCCCCCGGGACTCCCTGCCCCCTTACCACGCTGCCCGGAGCACCGGTGGCTGGTGGTGCTACAGCCGCGCCGCCCGGCTAGAGCTGGGCCACACTGCCGCCACCACACAGCACAGAGCACCGGGTCAGGCTGGGCTCTGCAGCTGCGCTGTCCCAAGAGCTCACAGCCCCGCCGCCCAGAGGGCCTCAGGGGCCGGACCAGATGTGGCCCGCGGGCCGGAGTTTGCCCACCCCTGACCTAAAGTGTAATTAGTAACACAGTTTGGCAAAAACTTTAGGTTTTGTGTGTGTGTGCGCGCGCGTGCATGTGTGTAATTTTTCCTTTATGATAGCAATAGTTCAGGGAAAAGTGCTTATCTAAATATGCTATCAGACATCAATGTGTTTATTCAATCAGAGTTATTGGATTTTTCAAAACTATTAATTTGTATTTTGGTTGTTAAATTATTCCAGTCCTCTCAAAATTGGCTTTATGTTGCAACAAAAAAATAAATTACTCTAGTCTCACAGAGGAAAATGCTCAATGCTTTCAGTAACTATATTCTACCAATTATAAACTAAAAATATAGACTTATCCTAAAAACTGTGAACAAAAATCACTTAGATAATGCTAAAATTGGATCTACAAATTCAGACTAATTGACCAGCACTATCTTACACAAGGTCTGAATATGGCCCAAAACCTCTTGCCTTCACAAGTCAGTAGGAAATAGAAGTTTTGAACTCAACATTTGAGATGTACCACCTTTCTATAAAAAGCAACAGAGAGTCCTGTGGCACCTTTAAGACTAACAGATGTATTGGAGCATAAGCTTTCGTGGAATACACCCACGAAAGCTTATGCTCCAATACATTTGTTAGTCTGAATACACCCACGAAAGCTAATGCTCCAAATACATCTGTTAGTCTTAAAGGTGCCACAGGACTCTCTGTTGCTTTTTACAGATCCAGACTAACACGGCTACCCCTCTGATACTTGACACCTTTCTATAGAATCATAAAAGTATAGGACCGGAAGGGACCTCAATAGTTCACCTAGTCCAGTCTCCTGCGCTCAAGGGAGGACTAAGTAATAACTAGACCATTCCTGATGGGTGTTTGTGTAATCTGTTCTTAAAAACCTCCAATGATGGAGATTCCACAACCTCCCTAGGCAATTTATTCCAATGCTTAACTACCCAGACAGGAAGTTTTTCCTAATGTCCAATGTAAACCTCCCTTGCTGCAATTTAAGCCCATTGCTTCTTGTCCTAACTTCAGAGGTTAACGAGAACAATTTTTCAACCCTCCACCCCCTGTAACAACCTTTTATATACTTGAAAACTATTATGTCCCACCCTCAGTCTTCTCTTCTCCAGACTAAAGAAACCCAACTTTTTCAATTTTCCTCATAGGTCATGTTTTCTAGACCTTTAATCATTTTTTGTTGGTCTCCTCTGTACTTTCTCCAATTTGTTCACATCTTTTCTGAAATGTGGCATCCAGAACTGGACACAGTACACCAGCTGAGGCCTAATCAGTGCAAAATAGAGTGGAAGAATTACTTCTCCTGTCTTGCTTACAACACTCCTGCTGATAACACCCCAGAATGCTGTTTACTTTTATTAGAACATGCATATTATTTTATGATAAAAATTAACACCTAACTTACCCAAGTAAATCTTATCTACAGAGTCTGAGAAGACCATTCTAAACCATCCAGGCTCATAACAGCAAAAGGCTTTTCCAGGACTAATGAGGAGTTTTTCATCAATGAACTTCCACCATAACTCCATTTCAGCTTCAAATGTCTGTGATTTTAGGAACTAAAAGAGGAAAAACAAAAACTGAATTAAGAAATCTAGAATACAACCTCAAATTAATGAACTACTGCAACAAAGTATACTCCACATGAAGGCTAAAGCAGAAAAGGACCCGATGTTCAGAATTACTGAACACCTGCAGCTCCCACCAACTTATCTTAGAGTTTTCGGTGCTCAACAATTCTGAAAATCAAGTCTAAAGCTTGCTTCTTAGTAATTCCTTTGCCAATTATACTGCATAAACTTGTGAGATCCATTCTATGTGTTCATACTGTGTAGGCCAGACTGCTATCTGGGGCAAAATGACCCATGCAGCATCTCCCCACAGCCACGTGGCCTTTGAAAAAGAAACAGCAGGAAGGAGCCAGCCAGGGTATGTCTTCAATGCAGAAGTAACTCAGGTGCTTGGCACCAGGGTCTGAGAACCCAAATTAGTCTAGCTCAGGTGCGAGCAGCGACACTGCAAAGCCACACCCAAGTTTCTGAGTCCTCACTGGTGCTGCACTCACCCGTGTCACTAAGACTTCTGCCATATCCTATGGTTCTTTGTGCTGCAGTAAACTAAGCTGCTCTGTGATTCTTTCCCAGTGAATTGTGGAGGAATGTGTCTGTCCTTCCAGGAACACAGGGAATTGTGGAAAGGCATTAGAAGACTATCAGCACTTGAGTGATTTAGCCTGCATCCTCATTGTAAAGTGGGCAGTTACTAGCCTGAGTGAAAGCAGCATGCGGGCTCTAGCCAAATGCCAGCTGGGCCAGCTAGCCTGAGTTTAAAACACCAAATCTGGATGAGAGGATTTTATATGTGGACAGACATGGGGGTGAGGGGCAATACCAAAATCAGAGCCTGAGTTAACTCTGTAGTGAAAACTTACCCCCTGGAGACTGAAGCATGCACAGCAGCTGCAGAAAGCAGTTCAAGCAGAGATTGGACAAGGATACTAAAGATATCAGACTGCTTTCTGCAGTTTTCACTATGAACTTTCTCTCTCCCCTGTGCCGACAGGCTGTTTGCTCCAGCCCCTTCTACTCCCTCCTCAGAATCACCAACCCCTCCTAAGCCCTCTGATCTTTGTCTTTCCATCTAGCTAATCCCCTCCTAACATAACCTCATTGAATGGATTTAAACCACAAAAATCACAGAACATGACATTTCAGAAAAGAACTAGATAAATTCATGGAGAACAGGCTATTAATGGCTATTACCCAGGATGGGCAGGGATGGTGTTCCTAGCCTCTGTTTGCCAGAAGCTGGGAATGGGCGACAGGGGATGGATCACTTGATGATTACCTGTTCTGTTCATTCCCTCTGGGGCACCCAATGTTGGCCACTGTCGGAAGACAGGATACTGGGCTAGATGGACCTTTGGTCTGACCCAAAATGGCCATTCTTATGTTTGCCTCCATCGTATGATTTACTCTGCTTGTATGTGATATCCCTTTCTCTACTCTTCATCTTGTCTATGTAGAGTGTCTGCTTTTCAGGTGAGGGACAGTTTCTTATTTTATGTTTGTACAGTGCCTAGCACAAGTGGGCCCGTTCTTGGCTGGCCCCAGGCACCACCATAATAAACATGATAAATAGTCACATCTCAAAATATTGTGGCTTGCTAGTTATAAATCTTATTCTGATTCCTCCAGTTAAATGTTTTATGTGAATATATCATTTATTAACAGTGCTAGAGATGCATATCCATCTGCAGAACAGGTACAGCACAGTCAGTGGTAAAGCAAGATTCTCCACCAATCTGCTCTAGCCAGGTTTTAGAGTGATTTATACTGCATACATTTATATAGTGAGGTTTGTCTGTAAATCTTACAAAGGTGAGCAAATATCTTACTCCTCCTCATTTTACTGATGGGTAAACTGAAGCACAGAGAGGTTATGTGACTTGCCCAAGGACACCGCAGGTCACTTGCACAGCTGGGACAAGCCCCCATGGCTCAACTGTTAGTCCAGCACCTTGTCTACCAGAACATGAAGCCTTCTAAAGTTAGATGTTCTATATTTAATAGAACATTTTAGGAAACTTCCTTTTTTTCATAGTTTTACAGTATGTGTTAAATTGAATTGCCATCCAGTAGGCTTTTTCGCATCTGCCAAATTGCAATATCATTTCTAATGTAAAATGAAAAATAGACAATATAAGAGGACAGGAATATCTGTCTAAAAATTCTACCACAAGCCTTGAGGCCTTCATATCAAAATAAACTGTTGGCAGCATTAATTTTTCAAACCCTCTTTCCCCTCCCAAGCTTTCAACATACTTTTCTGAAGTCTGCCCATACGTATAATCCTCCTGAACTTTTGAGAACAGGTATTCCAATCTTTGTGAGACCATTCACAAGAATATTTTGTGCTTCTCTAAGTCTTTTTTTGTTGGTAGGAAAATACACATTATCCAGCCAATCTATCAAAACAAAAAAGAATGGTCATATTTCTGTTATATTTTATTTCCAACTATCATGAAACAAAAAACAATGAAAATGGGAATGTTTTTGTTTTACTAACCTCGATCACTAAGAAACTGGCTCAGAACATATTGAACAGGCCCAGGACATCCATGAAAAACAGCCAGTTTATTCACAGCTTTCCGAATTTCATGACTTCTGGTGTACAACACTCCAACTCTGATACCACACATACCAAAATCCTTGGAAGGCAAAAAGAAAAGTTACATAGAGATTATTCCCAAATCCAAGTGTACATTTGAAGGCAGCAATTTCACTCTACATCTATACTTAAAGACTATAATTGGACCACATTGCCAGTTTTGCTCCTCTTATCTCAGGGGACAATACATGTGTTAGAAGGAAGGGAGAACATTTCTCATTTTGATGCGCACAGGAGATGCATACTATAGAGATAAGTGTCCTAGAATTACAGTATATAGGACTACTAGGTAAGAACTGAGGAGAAATGAGTTTGAAATGCCAGTCCTGGAAATGGATGTGGGTGATCTTGCTAACAGTAGTGTTCCTGCCTTAATGAATGCTTCCAAAATTGTGTAGCTAACAGTGTATACTATATTTATGTAAACTTGTTGCATACCTAACTGGGAAGCCACATGGTTCAGCAGACAGGCCACAAAGACCTAGGTTCTAGTCCTAGATCCGTCACTAATGTGATATGACCTTGAGCAACTCACTTAACCTGCCTGTATCTCAGATTCTCCACCTGAAAGATGGGGATAACTATATTTACCTACCTTTGTTAAGTACTGATGGAAAAAGTGCTGTGTATTTATTTTTTCAGTTTATGAACCCAGCCCTAGATTCCTTCTTAGGCAAAGCTCCTACTGAAATCAATAGAAGTTTTACCTGAGTAGAGAATGCAGGATCAAGCTCAAGGAATTTCAGTTGACAATTCCATGGCACTAGTCACATTAAAATACATACAAGCCCAGTGCAAATATACATAAGCAAGACTGCAAATGACACTGTTGTGGGCCAATACGTTTAGGGAAATGGCCATCTCACCGAACAAGACAAAAAACAAAAACAAAAACTCCAACAACCAACCAACCAGACACACACACCTCCTGCAACAAAACTCCAAATAAATCCTGGTCAGAAGCTGGGAGCATGAAGCTACTCAGAAGCTGAGAGCTCATTCTACTATCAGACCACCCGTGGTACTGTTCCCCACAGAACTGTGCATCTCTGCTGCTCAATCAATGAAAAAACTGAGTAACTGGTGAGCTATGGCGTTCCATGATTATATGAATTGATTGTGCCCTTTATTCTTGAACTTTTTATTTTACAGTCCGTTACATTTGTATCAGATAATGTCATAGCAAAGAAACACATAGTTTATGGGATTTTTGCAATATTATATACATTTTGCATGCCTTAAATATCTGCAGTTATAGTCGAATCCAGAGGCTCAGATCCCAATTATTTTAGAAGAACACTGGTCTGAAGTTGTAGAAAAAATACTGAATGATGTTATATTGTATCTGACAAATAATGTGTGTTCAGGTAACTAAAGACTACCAAGAATGTAGTCCCAAGGGGGCAGAGTTAAAGTTGCGTGTACAACTGTGATGTTGGCATTTCCTGATTTTTGAGAGTTTAAACAAGAAGTCAGAGTTCTATAAATGTAAGGTTTTTTTAATGCTATATATTTTACACATATCAAAAGTACACCTCTACCCCGATATAACACGACCCGATATAACACAAATTCAGATATAACGTGGTAAAGCAGTGCTCCGGGGGGGCGGGGCTGCGCGCTCCGGCGGATCAAAGCAAGTTCGATATAACGTGGTTTCACCTATAACACGGTAAGTTTTTTTGGCTCCCGAGGACAGCGTTATATTGAGGTAGAGGTGTACCACAAATTAATATTTGAACAGTGCATCCTTCCTTCAAAAATGATGTAGGATGGAAGAGTAAAGACTTTTTGCCTTGAAGATTTGTTATTTAATTGGTATTTGGTAATTTGGTATTTAATCATCACACACATTTTCTAGCATTCTTATGGAACTGGCTCAGTAGCTTTATTAGTACACCTACATTTTAAAGAAATGAAGGGCCTGTTGCTACAAGATGCAGAGTACATTGGGCACTTCCAACCATGATGGCAAACTATGTCTCTCTGTCCATGTTAGCTAATTCTATCCCAATGTGATAAGCCCATATAGCCCTGACACTGTACAAAGTTATATAGAATTTTAAAACACCACTACTACTTTATATTTTCAAAACACTGTATACACACTAACTAGATGACCAATTGATAATATTCATGTACATAATTATTATCCCCATTTTAGAGATGGAGAAGACCAGAGGTGCTGGAACAATTTGTATAGTGGGGGCGCTGAGAGCCATTGAATCAAACTGTAAATCTTTATACCGGTATGATGGAAACCACTTCAAGCCAGGGGTGCAGCAGCACCCCTAGTTCCAGCACCTATGGAAAAGACTAAGACAGCGAGATAAAGTAGCTTCACCAAGGTTACCCAGCAGATCAGTGACAGAATAAGGATTCAGAGTAATAGCCGTGTTAGTCTGTATCCGCAAAAAGTACTCCTAGAATAAGGATTATAACTCAAGTGTTCCTGGCCCACAGTCCCATGCTTTGTCTACTAAACCATGCTATTGTTAGTGACTCTGCTTTGTTTCTGTTTTAGAAGACAGAGGAAGCGGGAAACCACAGATGAAAGATACCACCAGTAGACTGCACATCTTTGGAATAGAGGTTAAATATAATTTCCCCAAAGTGCTCTAAAATACTCATTTTCTGCAATTTCTCCTAAAAGCAAAATGTTTACAAGGTGCTTGTGCTGCTCTTCACAAGTATTGAAAAGACTTTCCATTATTTTGTCACTGTAAACTGGCAAAACTGTGTCCTAATGCTTCAAACTGGCAATAAGCAATTCCTTTAAAAGATGATAGTTATATTCTAAATTATTTTGGAGAGAAATATTCAAAACTAAACTCAGATATAATCAACATTCCGGACCTACCTTGCTAAAGCCCCACATAAAATGTGTCCGTTCTGGATCTGGTAAACTGGAGAAGGAGCAAAACAAAACAAAACTTTTACAGATGTAATTACAACTTTGTGTTTTTGAAGATTACCACAACTTCCTTCAGACTAAACACAATACAAGTGATTTTCAAAATTACAACATCTCTTTGTAGAAAGAATATAACCATTTATAGAGTAACATCACTTTCTTCATAGCTTTCAATATTCTAATTAGTAACAGGTCATTATTGCAGAATATTGATATCCTGCAGCTACATAAATGCTGAGGTATTAATAAAAAACAAATGACAGAGGTTGAAACACATGAGCCTGTTAAAGATATTCTATTCATTTAGAGCCCAAATAGCACAACGGAGTGTTTCTGTAAATGGCTCAAAATCCACAAGGGGGCCCTCTATACCTTCTGCACTTCATAGTGTTCTGAGCTCCCTGATGACTCTGCATATTAATCATGAAGTGGAGAAAGGGACCGATTTAGGGCATACCCTCACACAGTGTGACTCCATTGAGCCACAGCCTTATAAAGGAAGAAGAATGCAGAGCAGAAGGCTACATCCACAGCTCATTGCACACCTTGGTCAGTAGCCCTGGCTTGTTACAGGGTGAGGCTGATGATTGTATCCTTTAGCTCTATAATGTTGGGATGAATTTGCACAGACAGAAAAGCCTCTTTTAAATTTTTTTTTACCACAGACTTCATTCTGTACTCGAAAATTTGGCCCTTATCCAATTTTTCTTACGGATTATAAGAGAACAACCAGATGCTCACTGTGCTAGACACATTTGGATTGACCTGGAGAATTACTACTGTATGAGGTGCATTTCAGTAAGTGTTTAAATACAGAGTTAAAAATGAACATTCTGTATTTTATGAAAACAAAATTTATAAGTTGCCAAAATGCCTACGTGTTTTAGGGGGGATATGTTCTCCCTCACATGCCCCAGGAAACCCAAAAGCTCCAAAATATCTGATTCCAGATGGAGAGAGGATACGGTAGATAACTTGCAGGACTTCTGACATCTTATATAGAAAGAGTCCATTAAGGGCGATAAACATTCCAATGAAAACCATAAGCTTAGTCTGTGTGGCAACAGCAGCCATTGGAGAAAATGAAGCAACTAGGAAGATAAACTCCTTTCCCCACTCCTGATAAGCACGCTGATGCATCTGCACTAGTTGCAAGCAAGCAAACAATCTTGTAGGCACCCAAAATAAGGCACTGTGCATTAACCAGTTTCAGTTATCAAGGTGGAGATATAAAGATTAGCCACCCAGAAATCTGAACAGATGGCTCACATTCTATTTGGCATTATGATAGTAGAAAGCAACACTTACCAATCTAAGCTAAGAACACTGGTGAAGGTGGTATCATCGTACACAGACAGCATATATATTTCATCTATTATTACATGTAATTGATATCTATGTATAGAAATAAATAAATATGTTAGAGAAGTATTTAAAAGTCAAAGCTTTAACAAATTTCCATGTATAAATTACCACAATTATTTCCTATTTATAATTATACTCACCCCAGAGAAGTTTTACTCAAAATATCAATTCTTATTAAAGATTACAAGGTTCAGTTTAAGCACTTACATATTACCAACATCCATTTTTATATAAATCTGTACTTCCCAGCAGAACTAGGTGCAATTATGTCTAAAATAAAATTCTACTGAGTGCTAAGAATGTCTCTGCAGGACAGATATAGTTCCCCACAACCAATTATTTAAAAACTAAAACACAAAATGCAGCAACATATTGTAGTTTACCATGCAGAACTTATTGCAACAAGACGTGAATCTGGGTGCAGTTCTGTTAGATAAGTGCATGGCGAGTTTTATTTAATATATATTCCCTATTATTGTCCCAAAGTTAAAGCCACAAATACACAGCAAGTTGTGTGATTATACTTGATACCAGCATGCTTTGGGTATATTCAGAAATATAGAATCAATGGCAGGATGCCTTTAAACACCCAAGCAGTGCAGGTATTCCAGTGTAACAGAACCCTTCATTTTTAAATTTAAAAAAAGAAAATTCAGTTTCAGAATACAAAAGTATTCTGTTTGAAAATTTAAGGCTTTTTGGGGTGGGTGGGTAGGGGGGAATCTTTCTCCCCCCCTCCAAAATGCTGTTTTACTACTGACTTTAGAAGACTGTTGCATCCTGAAGTCTGTGGGTCCTGCTGCAAAAAAATACATTTGCAGTAGGGCTGTCGTTTAATCGCAGTTAACTCACACAATTGACTCAAAAAAATTAATCGCGATTAATCGCAGTTTTAATCGCATTGCTAAACAATAGAATACCAATTGAAATTTATTTAATATTTTTTGATGTTTTTATACATTTTCAAATATATTGATTTCAATTACAACCCAGAATACAAAGTGTACATTGCTCACATTATATTAATAGAATTAGTTGATTACTAATATTTGCATTGTAAAAATGATAAACAAAAGCAATAGTGTTTTTCTATTAACCTCATACAAAGTACCCTTTATCTTAGAAGTGTAATCTACAAATGTAGATTTTTTTGTTACATAACTGCACTCAAAAACAAAACAATGCAAAATTTTAGAGCCTACAAGTCCACTCAGTCCTACTTCTCGTTCAGCCAATTGCTAAGACAAACAAGTTTGTTTACATTTTCGGGAGATAATGCTGCCCACTTCTTATTTATAATGTTACCAGAAAGTGAGAACAGGCATTTGCATGGGACTTTTGTAGCCAGCATTGCAAGGTATTTACGTGCCAGATATGCTAAATATTCATATGCCCCTTCATGCTTCGGCCACCATTCCAGAGGACATGCTTTCATGCTGATGATGCTCATTGAAAAAATAATACGTTAATTAAATTTCTGACTGAACTCCTTGGGGGAGAACTGTATGTCTCCAGCTCTATTTTACTCACATTCTGCCATATATTTCATGTTATAGCAGTCTCAGATGATGGCCCAGCACGTGTTGTTCATTTTAAAAATACTTTTACTGCAGATTTCACAAAACGCAAAGAAGGTACCAAATGTGAGATTTCTAAAGATAGCTACAGCACTCGACCCAAGGTTTAAGAATCTGAAGTGCGGTGCAAAATCTGAGAGGGATGAGATGTGGAGCATGCTTTCAGAAGTCTTAAAAGAGCAACACTCTGATGCGGAAACTACAGAACCCAAACCATCAAAAAAGAAAATCAAGCTTCTGCTGGTGGCACCTGACTCAGATGATGAAAATGAACATGTGTTGGTCTGCACTGCTTTGGATTGTTATCGAGCAGAACCCGTCATCAGCATGTCCTCTGGAATGGTGGCTGAAGCATGAAGGCACATATGAATCTTTAGCGCATCTGGCATGTAAATAACAAGCGACACCAGCTACAACAGCGCCATGAGAATACCTATTCTCACTTTCAGGTGACATTGTGAACAAGAAGCGGCCAGCATTATCTCCTGCAAATGTAAACAAACTTGTTTGTGTGAGCGATTGGCTGAACAAGAAATAGGACTGAATGGACTTGTAGGCTCTAAAGTTTTACGTTGTTTCATTTTTGAATGCAGTTTTTTTTGTTTTGTTTTTTTACACAATTCGACATTTGTAAGTTCAACTTTCATGATAAAGAGATTGCACTACAGTACTTGTATTAGGTGAATTGAAAAATACTATTTCTTTTGTTTTTTACAGTGCAAATATTTGTAATAAAAATAAATATAAAGTGAGCACTGTACACTTTGTATTCTGTGTTGTAATTGAAATCAATATATTTGAAAATGTAGAAAACATCCAAAAATATTTAAATAAATGGTATTATATTATTGTTTAACAGTGCAATTAATCACGTAATTTTTTTAATCACACGATTAATAGCGATTAATTTTTTTTAATCGTTTGACAGCCCTAATTTGCAGTATTCAGCTTTGACAATTTACAAGAGTTCTGAGAACTCTAACTGCCACAATTGTTTCCATGGAAAGAAAACTAGATCATCAGAAGTTATACAGTTTTTTTGTTAATTTGCTTCAAAAGTGAAAATAATTTAATAAACAGGATATTTTTGGTATGTACTGATCAATGCATACCAACCAGTTATATTTTAGATCATCAGAAATTTGCTTCTGCTCTGGAAACTAATAGCATAAGGACAAATTTTGCAGTCCTTATTTGGCAAAACTCCCAATGATGTTACATTGAATTTGAATGCGTAAAAAATTGCGAAGGCTAAATGTGGCAAATGCTCCCCCATCCAGGCTTCAGGAGATTGTTAGATCCTAGAATATGAACTCTGAGTCAGAGGAAGAATAAAAGCAAAATAGAAAATACTTTCTTTTTTGGGGTCTTCCTTCTTTGAGGAAGAGTAAATTGACTTATAAATCTTAAACTAGGTAAATATAGAGGATACCTTGATACCTGGAACCTTCCCTAGCCAATTAGATGCCTTTTTCACAATGCCAATTTTATAATGTTATTTTGGTAATTTTTCAAATGAAAGTTCTATCCGTATTATACACTCTTGCTCCTAAAGACTTTGATAATTACCAATTTTCATTTTTTTGACACATGCATTAAACACAGAAACAATGCTATGCATACAAGAAAGCTTTTTGTTTAGTTGCACAAAGAGCTAACTCTCAGCATAGGGCTATTCATTCAGAAATAGCATCTTGGGTCCCACTTTAAGTAATTTCACTTATAAATTTCCCCAGAAAGGCCGCATAGAAAGGATAGTTATGGGATGATAAACTCTACAAGGAACCACCCCTCCCACAGGTCATATGCCCAATGGAACAAAATAAGATTACCAAAGGTGATTTTTATAACTAGCATATTGCATCATGGAAATTAAATCCCAAACAAATAGCGCTAGGACTCAAACCTGTGCGCAAACTCTAGACATTCTTTCAGTAACTGTGCTGGGTAAATGTCCCCTAATGGATTGTGAGGGTTGATCAGGATTAATGCTCTGACTCGGATGCCCTGAAAAAAGAAAAACTGATAGTCGGAGACGCCAACATGACGTCAAACAAATGACTAGCGAGGCTATAAAGCTGCTACCCCTTCAATAAAAAGTTATTAAATATTACTTGATTGCACATGAGCACATATGATCCTTCTTTAATAATAAACCACTAAAACACAAGGAAGTTCCAGCTACACAACTTGTTCTCTAGTTTACCCAACCTTTTCAATTAATAGCATCAAAGAAATATATCAAATAATTTACTGGCAAATGTAAATCGAGCTAGCCCTAGTTCCATAAAAATATGAATGCCAACAGGCAGGATTATAATGCAGTATGGACCAAATTCTGCTCTTATTTACACTTCTAGAATCGTTCCATAGAGTTCAGCGGTGTTACTAAGGATACAGACTGACATGACAGAGCAGAATTCGGACCTTCATATCTCACAACCAGTTTTTGGTAAAAATGTTTAACTTATTGCCTTACAAAATTAAAAGCATCTAAGGCAGTAGAAGTATGAAATTTAAGTTTCTTGGTGTCCTAAAAGGAATTTAGAAAAGTTAAAACAAACACTGAAGTAAATAATTACTTATATCTAACTGTCTTGCTCAACCATGGAGGAAAGTACATTTGAAATAGAACTCTGCAGAGATTAGAGAGTTTTCTCTCCTCCAATTATAAAAGGCTGTAAATACTGTGTAGAGAAAAGAATCTCACACAAATTCAGTTATACAACTAGGAACACACAACTTAATGCTCTTTTTATATTATATTTTTATACAGTATATAGTGGGACACTCAGGAAAAACTCATCCATTGTATACTAATGCAATATGTACTAATTAACACACACATTTAACACATTCTCTATCTAACAAAAAGTTTTATATTGCATACATAGCCAGTTACTACAATGATTATAGCAAGAAATATAAATTGTTATATTCAAGCACTATGTCAATAGGAGGAATTGTCATCCACTAATTGATGTACAGGATACATTTGGAATTATGCCACACTTCTATTTTGAGTTTACCCCATTTAGTTTTTAGTGAACTGGCTCTGTTGAGAATTTTTCTCACCCCTCTCTAACCTTCAAAGGAGGGCAATTATTTTTAAGGGCAAAAATCCAAGGAACTTCTATCGCATGTGAGACAAAAAAAAAAGAGGAAAATGTATTTTCGGTTGTGAGGGAACACTGAAATCTATTCTCCCCTTGATATATGTAATTTACATTAACATTAATAGGAGTTATGAGCATAAACTGAATTAGAAATAAACCTATTTTGGAGCCTTCCAGTAACAATTGTCCCAAAGCAGTTATTTGTAATATTATTCTTGAAAACAGTTTCAATTTTATAAGGATTGAATCATACAGATCTCTAAAAGTTAAAGTTCATTAAATGTAAAGCTTCCAAATAAAAATTGAACATGCAAGATCAAAATTGCCTTTAAGATACAACATTAACAATTTTCCATTGATTTTATGGGACTTTTGGGCTAGGTTTGGGCCAAATCCTACAATCTTTACTATCTAAAAGGGAAAGATCCTTGTCATAATAAATTAACAACTAAAACTTCCCCCCGCTCCCTTCAAAATATATGATTCTAGTGCACTTTAAGTACCCTTTCACACAAAAAGCAGTGTCCTATTCAAGTCCTGATTTTTACAGCTATTTCTGTGTATGGGAAGGAGGGAATTATAGATAGTACACTGAAATGTTATAATTTTAAGGGTAGTTAATGTAAAATTCAAGACTTTAAAATATTGTAACACAAGATTAATTAGCAGATGTTGCATAAAATTGCATTCAAGCTACTACAAAGCCCTTGATATTTAGTCAATCAGATCGTTAAACTGAGTATTTCCAATACTGTACTTTTTGTTAAAGAGAGAGACAGGTTCATGTACTAGAACAACCATAGGGATTACTTAAGAGTTTCTTAAAATATTGAAATTTTATTTGAGACAAAACCCAGGGTATGTCTAATACATAGATACATATACATGTTGGAATGTTACTCTTAAGGGACCATGTTCTCAGTTTAAGTGACATAACCTCTTAAATTCACCTTGTGGTCCCTTAGTTTTGCTTAATCTGCTCGCATTATGATACCAACAGAAACACGGATAGGTGACTGTATTAATATAGCAAAACCTGTGGCAACAGCTAACACAGGGATGTTAGCTAAAGTGTCTTTGTTAGGATCTGGTACTACTGCACCTACGTGGTGAATCCAAGCCCCAGCTATAGTTGGAACTGCTCTTCCTACAACTTAAGTTGGACAGCTTCAATACAAATAAAGTGGAAGTGTCCATCTCGGTATCGCCAACAATGCTTTTTACCAGTGGCCACTTAATACAGAGAAAGTTAATTGTGGAAAATAAGTCTTGTGAAGACAGAGACTTCACTGGTCATTGATGCAAGTGACTATAGGAAGCAGACAGTCAAAAATATTAACAGAGACTGTGTTTAAGTTTATTACAAATTTTAAAAAAATAATAATTATCTATTTTAAACTGTAACATGCCCACAGCTTGAGATAGATGCTGAAAATGATTAAATAAATGTTTCATGTATATAGAAGTCAAGCTAGCAACTCTCAGTAGGTTGTTTAACTCTAACCGTTTGTAACACATTTACTATAAAGAGATACAAATGTTTTGCAGTTTTATTTGTAGGCTTTACTGTTGATTGTTTGCAATACTCTCTTTGAAACTTAAACATTTTCTTCCCTACTGCAACTATGTCCTTTACCTTTTATCAAACCTTACTTTTCACCCTGTGTTAATTAGAAAACACAGAACGGTAACTCTACTTAGTTTACTTTCTTGTTATGAAACCAGTATTACCAATGCTACCGCCACAGCTCTGGTAACAAGATTTGCTAGTTATCATGTGTTCCCTCTTCTGGATGATTGAACAAAACACCGCAAACAGGTTCAATATAAATAATGCTTTCATGTTTTTTCTATGAACATATGAAACAGAATAGGATGAAAGAAACCCAGAGTACAAGACAAACTGTGCAACCATGTTGAAGTCATTCAAGCAAGAATGCTTAGAATAAGACAATTTAATATAACTTCAACAGAAAACTAAGATAGTATTTTTGGCAAAATCCTTGAAAGATAACTTTCTGCAAGGAGACTTCCCTTGTTTTTTTGTTGCATCTCCCATCACCAAGGCCATGTTTCATGGTTCCCAATCCTCTTGGCTAGGTGGAAATTGACGGGACTCCCTTCAGAATCTGACAAGACTTTTTTTTTTTTTTTTAATTGAACAGGCCACTCAAGTAATGCTCTTCCTCTTCCTAATGATCTGAATGTGTTGCCTTTACTACACTCCAAACTTCTGTAAGACCAGTGAATGAGAAATTAAGTCTACAAAACCATACATTTTAAGACTCATTCTGTACAAAGTAGTATGATGCAGACTCAATACATTATCACACTGTCTGGTTTATATGGGAAATTTAAGTCTTTTTTGTTGCCAGAGTTGTACGCATGCCTGTAATAGTTCATGAATTCAGACTTCTGTAAGATTTCAAGCAGTTGGGTTTTAAGCCAGATAAAATAACGTTCCAATGTTGAGCGAAACTGAGTTATTAACATTGTACTTAGAGAAAACACACACAGCTGGTCCTGGTGATCAGTTAATACCATTCCTACCTGTTCTTTAGCTCTCTGTAGGGCAGCCTCTAATTTTTCAACTGTTAATTGAAAAGGATGACTTTCTTCATCAGTCACCTGTGCAAGACAAAACCAACAAAAAACAGTTAAGGAATCACTTCCAAATAATGCAAATATAATAGTAGTTAAAGTTTCTAAAATAATCCAGTCTAAATGGAAGGGAGCTTTAAAGAGGAGAGGGATGTATCTGATATGTATTTGCAGAAGTGATTTCTGGAAGAAAGCAGTATCTGACTTTAGTTACTATTGCTCCCCTTACCTTCTAAGGGTATGTCTACATTCCAATTAAAAGCCCCTGCTTTGCCCATGCCAGCTGAGTTGGGCTTGCGGGGCTCAGACTAAGGGGCTAACTGCAGTATAGACATTCAGACTTGGGCTGCACCCCAGGTTCTAGAACCCTGCGAGGTGGAAGGGTCCCAGAGCTCAGGCTGCAACCTGACCATGAACCCCTACGCCGCAATTAAACAGCCCTGCCAGGTGAGCTGCGGGCCGACTGTGGTTGTCTAATTGCAGCATAGACATGCCCTAAGTGTGACTTCTGAATAGGATAGGCAAAGCAAGTTTTCAAAAACAATGGTGCAAGTAGGGAGGAGGAAAAACAAGCTCACAGGAACAAAACCAAGGTCCATCTCCAAATTCATAACCAAGAATAATCCTGTCCACACATCAATAATTTTGTTTTTAAATGTTATCTTTATCCCACACTGCTCTCATTCTCAAGCAACAGAGTCCTGTGGCATCTTTAAAACTAACAGATGTTAGTCTTAAAGGTTAGTCTTAAAGATGCCACAGGACTCTCTGTTGCTTTTTACAGATCCAGACTAACACGGCTACCCCTCTGATACTTCTCTCAAGCAGTACATTTGGGTTCATTGTGGGAAGGTGAAATACATATTCCAGGGCTAGAGAAAATAAACATTTACATGATGAATTTAACGCTTGTGAAAGGTGAACTGCCAGTTCTGCAAAACTTATTCTGCATGTAAACAGAGCAGGTACTGTAGACAGCTGAAGTACAAAGTTGATCACACCATCCTACCAATATGCTGCAACCTGAACAAGATAGTCTTCCTGTAAAGATGAGAGACTACGTGGGTGAGATCATGTTTTATTGGACCAATTTCTGCTGGTGAAAGAGAGAAACTTTTGAGCTTACACAGAGCCCAGAACTGAAGAAGAGCTATATGTAAGCTCAAAAGTTTGTCTCTTTTACCAACATAAGCTGGTTAAATAAAAGATAAGACCTCACCTATCTTGTCTTTCGAATATCCTGGACCAACACGGCTACAACAACACTCCAAACATCAAAAGATAAGAGGCTAGTTCAGTTTCCATGCCTTCTTTAATCTGTGGTCTTTTGTTGCTTTGATGCTCCCTGTGAAACTGTCATTCAAATTCTTTAACATACATTTTTGTACATACATATAATACAGTCATTAATAAACTGAAGTTTTACCTCACTAAACAAGGGCACATGGACAGGTTGTATTCCACCATACAGCCAGGTTTTTGAATTTATTCCACCATAATATGGAGTAGGAATAAGGTACCCATCTAAACCAAAAATGCAAATAAGAGGTAATAGTAAATATTCCCATTATCAATTACTTCACTATACATTTACAGGCTGAATCTGTTGTTTCCAAGAGATCTATATCCAATCTATTCTCAGCATCTACTTTGCACCCTAAAGTGAATGGCTACGGATACCCAGCATAAAGCAATTTGTTCCATTTGCTGAGTCATTTTCTGCTTTTTTCCTTTGCATTTTTAGTTCAATATCTATTTTGACAACCACTTATGAAGCATGAGTTG
Source organism: Platysternon megacephalum (assembly GCA_003942145.1). Taxonomy (NCBI): domain Eukaryota; kingdom Metazoa; phylum Chordata; order Testudines; family Platysternidae; genus Platysternon; species Platysternon megacephalum. Next base: position 1,614,537 of record QXTE01000081.1, on the reverse strand, counting down.
AAGGTGACCTGACCCACTGGGTGTTTCTTTAATATCAAAACTGGCATATGACTAGTGTGTGCTTAAATTATCATTTTGTTAATATTCAACTGTTGCCATCTTTTCTTCAGGTAAATGCTGTGAATCTTAATTACTTTTTCTGTATTATACTCAGCTGCCAGTATCCCGCATGTTATAATGCCCATTTGATCTTTTACACAGTATATGGGTTTTTACTGCACCATTCACTGTGGTATCAAAGCATCTTAGTTGTGTATTGCCAGATACAATACAGTCACTTCCTTTTCAAATGGATGTTCTTGCTTTTCCATCTTTTAAGGTAGCTCCTTCCATGCAGCTCCCTTATTATTTAAGTTTTTATTGCTGTCATGATGTTCTACACTCAGAACTTTACAACCAGTGGTTTGAAACATACACATGGCCACTGGCTTGACTCCAAGATTTGCATTCCCTCCTCCCTCTCCCCATCCTCATTTAGGTGCTGCAATGATATAAGTAGATCTTCTATTCCTTGCATCCTACTTATTCCTACGTACTGTAGTATTTCCAGGGTAGCATATTCATATAATTATTTAATTTATAACTGTATTTATCATTTGCAGTCAATATTTTTTGTGGTTCATGTAAACAAAGTTTAGAAGTAACTCTTGCCATTTTGATTAATCTGTATACTACTATTTATTTTAACACTGTAAACTTACATTTCCATGCATTTTCAGAACATTCAGCAACAGTGCTTGTCCCCAAAGTTTACATTTTATAGGTGCCAGAGAGGGGTGCTCTCACTATAACAGAGAGGAGGAGGATGGCAGGGTGTTCGCCGTGAGGGCTCTGAGACTCTGGAATTTGCTCCCTCCCATTATTCAAATTTTAGCCCAGATTTTGTGACCTTTCAGGCATACTGAAAGAGATCTTTGACAGGGATTTCGGAGAGGACTAAGGATATGCTTTCTGTAATAATGAAGCGGTGAAAACGAATCTCTGTAGGTGGCTAGTTGGATTTCTATTGGAATTATTATTTTAATGCTTCTGGGATTTTTGTAATTAATATGTCAGGGCAACTAGAGCCTTGGATAGGTGTCTTTTATCACTTTTAATATAAATACAATAAATAAATACAAAGGCTACTTACTGCCACTGTGGATGACACACATTCATTAAGTTACAAAAAAAATGAAATTCACCTGTATATATAATGCTTTCAGATTAAGAAAATTTATTTTTAAGCTTACCTCCAGGATCACATAATACAGTTGAAAGGGTAGCAAAGACAGCACAACAGCCACTCATAACAACTATCTGAAACAAGTAGACAAAATGATATCAACAGAACTACCAACACCTTTGTGACTGGTTAGAAGGTAATACTTAGAAAAGTAAAGAATATGCAAGAATGGATTTGATAAGAACTTTATTAAAAAGCAACCATTATTGTAAAGCAAGATTCTGATCTTGCAAACTAGAGTATTATATATGATATCCAAGTTGGTCGTGCTGCTACAGTTAAGGTTTTTTAATGCATTTCATTGTAAACCCCAGCTTCACAGTTTGTAATATTTTGAAAATAAATTAAAAAAAATAAAGGTGGTTTGCACTACTGGTTTAAAAAAAGTCAATAGCCTTCTAAATTGAACCTGCATGCACATCACACATAAGCAGCAGCACTGAGGCCTAAAGTTGGGTTTAGAGGAAAGATTTATAACCACTGTCTGTTTGGAAAGTTTTTTTCCAAAATGTGCAGTCCTGCAATAATGCCTCCTTTCCAACAGTCCAGAGGCTCAATGGTGGTGTGTGAGAAAAAGAAAGAGGTGAAGATACAGAAAGCTCCTTCTACCTCCCAACAGCTGGAGGTGGGTTAACTGAGGCATCACAAGTGCTACACACCTACTATCCAGAGATGGATAGAAAAGTCTTGATATATTGTTGCCTACAATATCAGAGTCCGGAAGTAAATGAAGCTTTTATCAGCCATATCTTGTTACTGTGCATATGCCACTCCCAGCTAAAGTCAATAAGAGTTTTATGTAATAACCACTGGCAGAATTTTAGTGCTCATTTTGTTATACATAAATACACAAGCTATTACTCTACATTTGAAACCTATGCAAACGATTTGGGGAGACATAACCACTTCCCTCCTACCCTATTCATAGTCTCCACACACCGTTTTTCCATGGCAGTAAAGGGGGTGGGAAGAACACAGCCATAACTCCCTAACCCCTTCAGAACCCAACCTACAGTTTTCCTCCTCATGGTTATAGCTCCTCTCTACAACATAAACCTGGAGCATATGGGCCCTAGAACTTTATGAATTTAAGATCAGTTAAGGGTCAAAGAACAACAGTATAAGTTCTTCATACTAAGTGGGTTTGTAACTAGTTTCATGTGTTGTTTGCAATCCAGAACATTTTAAATTTGATGAGACATCTGGAAATGCTTTTATAATACCTTCTAAAAGATAAGCAAATCTGTACAGAAAATATCTATAGCTAAAAAAAGCAAGATGCAGAGATGAAGCACTCGTTTCTTACATGCTCTGGATTCAGTGCTTTTGGAGCTTTGGCATACTCAGTGAGAAATTTGGCAATTTCTTCTCTGAAGCTGAAATGCAAAATTAAAACACTTTGCATTACATAATTCTTCTTACAAAAAGATCAAAATACATAGAATAGACTTTATCTAGAATAGGACAAATAACATGATACACTTTTACTCTCATGAAAGATGGACAAATTTTGGTTCCACTAAGTTTAGTCTCTGAAGATGTCTGGCTTGTTACAGTACTTGAGGTGGAGACATGCAGTAGGCTAAAATGAACAGGCTGGTGTGAAGGACAGCCAGCAAATGTAGCTTCCACAGTCTAGGTTGCTTTGGATAGGCTCTTTCCCACTAACACTGTCTGGTGCAGAATTCTAATAAATGTGGATCAATTATGACAGGGGAAGCCAAACTGCGGTTCGTGAGCCTCATGCAGCTCTTTTACAGTTAAAGTGCGGCTCACAGCGCCCTCTTCCCCCCCAAATACCTGTCCCACAGCCCGCCCAGAGACCCCTCCACAGAGCGTGGCCAGGAGTGGAGCCCTGGGCATGGGGCTGGGCAGCTGGACCCTACCACATGGGGCTGGGCAGCCGGACCTTGGACCCTGCCACATGGGGCCGGGCAGCCAGGACCCAAGTCCCGCCGCGCTGGGCAGCTAGGAGTGGAGCACTGGGCATGGGCTAGCAGCCAGGACCAGAGGAACCGGGCCAGGAGCAGAGCCCCACCTAAAACCTGGGGGTGCTGCAGCATCCGCACAAACCCCTAGTTCCCAGTGCCTCACCCCCTCACTGCTGAGAGTCCCTCCCGCCCCCAACCTGCCCAGAGACCCACTCTCCCGCCCCCTGCAGTACTTGCCAGCCCCCTGCTGACAGAAGCGCTCCTGCAGGCTGCCTTATGCTCTCGCACCCTCAGCCAGCCCTGCCCCCTGCCAGACCAGAGCGGCAAATTTTTTAATTCTTATAGCACACATCTGGGCCACAGCTCTGTGCTAATTGGACTGCATGCGGACGCGGGTTGAGAACTGCTGGTCTAGTGGCTTTAGCCCTGCAGGGGCTCAGGGCTTCAGCCCCAAGAGGCATACATGCTGGTGCTGGGGGCTTCAGCAGGAGTAGGGCTGAAACTCCAAGACCTCCCTCCCTGCAGGGCAGAAGGCCCTAGCCCCATCACTCCACTGCAGGGCTGAAGCCCTGAGCCCCAGCAGGCATACCTGGCTCTCGAACTTTTGAAGATTACTGAATGCGGCTTGGAGGGTCAGTAAGTTTGGCCACCCCAGAACTATATCTGTATGAAAAAATAACTAGAAAAAGCAGATGCATCTTTGCACCCACTCCACTGTTGGGACCTGGTTTTGGAAGGAACCCAAGAATTGGTGCAACAAAAATCAGTGAAATCTGAGTAAATCAAGATTATATTCTCAGGCGGGCCCCACTCAAGTCAATGGCAAAAGTCCCATTGATATTTACAGGATCAGCATTCACCCTGATCCTGTCTCTGAAGAACAGAGTTCTAACTTAACTGTTCACCGCCAGAGTTTGCCTGTGAGAATTACTGCTACTAGCTGTGAAAGGACCTCCACAGCATTCGCCCCTGTTTATATGCAAGGTGTCATGCATTTTTAGGGGGGGAGGCGGTAGGGTAAAGCTCGTAGGAGCTGGAAAAAAACACAGGAAAGTAACTCTTGAAAACCAATAGGAAATAGAAAAACATCTTCAGAGCAAGCAGCTAATATTAAACTGGGTATAAACCCCTGGGTTTGCAGATTAAATGAAAACACACCAAATTGTGAAAAGGAGGCAATATTTTAATAACTTCATACCTTTCAATGCCTTGTGTATCAGAATATTGCAAAAGGTGAGGTTCCAGATAGTTCATGTCAGGTCTTGTGAGCTGTTAACATAAAAAACAGAAAGAGACGTAAAAAACATACTGTAGAAAAACATATTCTTACCTATGAGCTTGTGTTCTACTGAACCACATGACAATCTATGTAGTTACATAATACCATTCTGTAACAATGGGGAGATGGAAAATCTTAATATTCAAGAGTTACATCCATCTTCCCAGTTCAAACTTCCATCTCTTTATTTGCAAGATGCTCATCAGCAGTTTCTTCAGATCAGAAAAAAGTTATTTATGGACTCTTCTGTCCTGGTTAAATCCAACACATTGTTGAGTGAAAATATACTAGTACTACTCTTAGAGATTCTATAATTACTGCTTGAGGACACACCAAAATCCCCACCATTTTCTTTTAATATTTACAGGAGGTGCAGCATTATTTTAAAAATTAAAGGTCAATGGTGTTTAAATTACCTTCTCAGCAGTGTTCCCTCTAATTTTTCCCACACATGTGCGGAATGAATTTTGTTATGTGCACCAATATGGAGGTGATGTGTGATTGGTGCACATAACAAAATTCATGTGGTGGGGCGCTGAGGGGTTCGGAGTGTGGGAGGGGGCTCAGGGCTGGGGTAGAGGTAGAGGGTTGGGGTGCAGGGGTATGAGGGCTCTGGCTGGGGGTGCAGGCTCTGGGGGGGACTAGGGATGAGGGGTTCAAGGTTGGGGCAGAGGGTTGAGGTGCATAGGGTGAGGGCTCTGGCTGGGGCCAGGGATGAGGGGTTTGGGGTGCAGAAGGGTGCTCCAGGGCTAAGGCGGGGAGAGAGGACTCCTCCCAGCTCTCTCCCCCCTCTGTAGCACCTGGGCTGGGGCCGTGGGATAGCGCCCCTCCCCCAGCCGCAGCAGGACCAGGCCGGGGCTGGCTTCAAGCCGCCCCTCCCCTAGCCGTGACAAGTCCAGGGCTGAGTTGGGGCCGGGGGAGGGGCGCCCCCATAGGTGCTGACTCCATGGGTGCTCCAGGGCTGGAGCACCCACAGAGAAAAACTAGCGGGTGCTGCTGGCAGCCAAGTTCCCCCTTCCCTCCCAGCGCCTCCTGCCTGCCGGTGGCCCCACTGAGCAACTCCTCCCCTTCCCTCCCACCGCCTCCCACCCGCTGCGAACAACTGTTTTGCGGCATGTAGGAAGCTCCGGGAGGGAGGAGGAGGAGCAGGGATAGGGCGCGCTTGGGGGATGAGGCAGGGAAGAGGCGGGATGGGGGCGGAGCGGGAAGAGGGGGGTAGGTGGGGACTTGGGGGAAGGGATGGATTGGGGGTGGGGCCTAGGAAGAGTCGAGCACCCCACAGCTAGAGGGGAAGTCGGAGCCTATGGTGCGCCCCTCGCTCGGCCAGTCGGCTGGGCTGGTTCCCTGAGCGCCCGTGCGGCGCTACGCAGCTTACAGGGAACTTAGCTTCTCAGTTGGTTGGGAAGGAGCTAATAATTTTACCTCGTACAGTTAAGAAATAGCCAAAGCAACTGGGTGAGATTTTTTTATTTTAAAATGTGAAGCTAGTCTGAAAGTGACTAATAAAGACAATGTGCAGTTCCATATTTACTGGGCCAACTACTTCCAGTTAAAATTTGCACAGATCTCATGTTAAAAAAACATTTCCTCTCCCAAATTGTCAGGCATGCCAACTCACCTTGAGATCTACAAATGAGGCACTGACATCAGTAATAAAGATTCTGCAGAACAAACTGCATCCGTGCAATTTCAGTGACTTTTAGTAGGGGTGAACAAGTCTAAATGAAAGCACAAGCTGGCCCTACAATTGGAAATTAATTTTGCTGCTGTGTGACCCAAAATAAAATCTAGTTTATTCTTCCATGGCTGTGCTACCTAAGCAGAGCTAATAGACTTTTTTTTATTTAAATTACTTTCTCACTTAAGAAGGTGCCATTTTTATATTAACATTTTTCAGATAATAGAAATTGCCTTTGTACAGCACTGCAGCCTGACATCTGGACTGGTATACAAAAAAATCACTCACTTTTTTTTATAGTTTTGCTTAAAATCAATACATAATTCCAACATAAAGAATGCTTTCCATTCTAGGTAAGAGTTTTGGCTCCACCAGGAGAGAATCAAACCATATGATAGAGTACTCAGTAATTTCTCTCATAAGAAAAAAATAATCCCCAAACAATTTTTTTTGATTAAATGAGAAGAGTACTTTAAATTATTTCTATCTAAACATAAAAAACACTTTGGGTTGAACTTTTTTTTTTAATCTAAATGACGTTGCTTAGGCAAATTTCAAAGAAAATGGTTTTGGCCCTCAGCCAGAGCCACACTTTTCATTGTTATATTACTCTGCTAAGTGTATCTGACTATAATATACAAATATTAAGTATAAAGCATGGTTGTTTAAAAAAGTTGTTTGTCATAACGCTATCAATTCACTAGAGATAATTAAAGGCATTATTTATTCTGTTCTAAATTATTCATCTGTAAAACACCACACCATTATTAAAATTCAACTGATAGCTGCAATACCATTCTATAGGTCAAAATCCATAATTCCAAATTATTCATATCCACTTACTCTTTCCTGTATTAAATCATAGCAAAGTTTGTTCTCACTTGTTCCCAAATTCAAAATGCCCTGAAAGAAAATTACAGATATTAAACAATTGAGGTCATCTAAAAATAATCCAGTTTGGATTCCCTTTGTCTTTATAAGAAGGGCCTGAAACATTTACTACCATATCTCCAGCTCAGTGGCCCAAACCTGTTAGCCAGAGGCCAGTATGAAAGATTGCCAGAGTTGAGAATAACTGTGACAGGCTATTTTATCAAAAGCCTTGGGGTATTTGGTGCTTTTCTTAAAGCCTCATCTCCTGAAGCCAGGTGATTATGTGAGAATCTCAGTTTCATTTAAAATTGAACTACAGTAAGTTTCTAGTCCTCCTATTTGTGGAGAAAAGCTTGAAAATGTTACTCCTAAAGGCTCAAAACCTAGGAGGCAAATAAAGAGAACCTTACATTTTATTTTTAAGTTCTCATGATTTTTAAGTTAACATCCTGTTTTTGATCGATTGTGGCTGACAACTGTGCCAAAGGCCCGACACATTTCACTCTGGTCTGGACAACAAGAAACCTTGTTTGTATCAGAAAAACCACTAGCCTCTGGAAATGGGATCAAAGGAGCTGGAACTGTTTGCTTGCATCCAATTGTGCTCTGGCAAATGAATGCTCTCAGAGTATAGAACACTGATTATTCCTATTCCTGTAGGAATATAACATCAAACAATACATAATATTGGTTGCTGGGGCAGGGAAGTGGTCTCATTATACAACGTACAGCAGACATGCTCATGTTCGTCAGACACTCTGAAACCTATGCAAACAGAGAGGCGGCAGCAGCACCTCCTTGTTAGGGTGATTTCGGATCAGGGAATAACGTCATCATAGTATTACTGGCATAAACCAGCTTGAACCACCGTACCCAGACTGGCTCAGCAGCACCATCCTCTACAGGGATCAGCAACAACAATGCGTCTCACTCTCCCCCTCCCCCCCCCCCCTTGCGTCTTTACTCCTTCGTCACCCTGCAGTAGCCCAGTTTACAGAGGGCTGTTTTAAAGTCCTGCGTAGGAATCTCGAGGAACCCTACACACTGCTTAATTTGTAATGAAAGAGGTGCCAGGGCTCAAGGAATTTTTTTTCTTTCATAAGGGACGTTGCAAGCCCAGAGGTGCGGGGACTATGACCTGCCAAGCCTAGCGGTTCCAGGGCTGAGCCCCGGCACAAATTAAACACTGCCTGCACCCCACCTCCCCAGCCCCGCTCAACCACCACAGGGGACAGGAAGGAGGCTCCAGCGGTTAGGGTGCTACTAACTTGGGACTCTGGAGCCCCGTGTTCAATGCCCTGCTCTCTGGGCAAGTCACTCCATCCCCCCTGCGGTGTGAACATACCCGGGATGCCTCGGCTCCCAGTGTGGGCAAGGGGGCTAAGGGAACTGGTACCGCACAGGGGCGGGGCGGGGGGCATTAAACCCTGTGCGGGACTCGGATATCAGGGCGATGGAGGCCCTGTCAGCAGCTTCAATGGATGGCTCGTCCCCTGCCTGCTCCCCAACCACCGCCTAACAACCCCTGCCCGTCTGCCGACACCCGCCCCGGCACCTGCTCCAGGTTATTCCGCAGCGCCCATCCCCGTGGCGGGGCCCCTTCGCCCTCTCCCCGGTGCTGCTCGGAGGGACTGACGCCCCCAAACCTGCGGGACTCCTCGGCTCCCCCACCCCCCGCCGCCGGGAGCGGGGCTCTGCCCTGCCGGCTCCCCTCACCCGCGGGTTGCGGTCCCGGTCGAAGGGGTCCGCGATGTACAAGTCGAAGCCTTTGTCCAGCAGGCCCCGGGCGCCGCCGGCGATGCGGGAGCCCCGGGCGGAGAGAGCCGCCGCCCGACCATTGCTGCCTGCGCCGCTGCTGCTCATCCTGCGCCCACCGCGGCCCTTCCGGAGTGAAGACAAAGGATGAAGGGAGTCAGGGACAGAGGCGGCGGACGCAGGGGGCGGGGAGGTGGCGCCTTCCAGACCGGGATGCTGAGAGAGACAAGCCGCCCCACCCTGTCAACTGGAGTCACCCCCGTCCTCAGCGTGGCTGCGCCGGCCCAGGGTGCCCTGAGGTGAGGACCGCCCCTCGCACTTCCCTGCCCAGACTTCGGCTTTCCGGAAACTGCAGGGCCCTGCATCCCCGCCCCAGGCCAGAGCGCCCTTGGCGCTGCGCGGCCTGAGCCCCCTGGGGCTCTCCCGCGGCCCGCCCGTGCGCTAGCTGAGGGGACGCTGCGCATCGCCGGGTGCCAGGTCCCGTCCCTGAGGCTTTCCCGCGCCGCCCGGGAGCCGGGACACGCAGGGCCGCAGAAGTCGCTGACCCCCCACCCCAATCCCTCTCCTCCGGCGGGCCTGAGCTGGTCCCGTACGTGTGTCAAACCCAGATGGTGTTGTGTCAAAACGCCCGGGGTTGGTTCTGATCGGGTATGTTAGGAGATTAAATACAGGCGTTGGAACGCAGCATTATCAGTATTTCACAGTGACAGGAAATGTGCTTCCGCCTTACAGTGCAGCTAGGCAGACGTTAGCCCTGCGTCACTAGATGCTCATTTCAGACCTGATGCAACAAACAGGAAGGACAGAGCTTCCCGCACAGAGGTTCGTCTACACCCAAACTTGTATGGAAATAACTAAATCTGTTTTAATTCACACATTTTGTTATGGAATAAGTATCCTACTTTGATCCAGTTTTAGCAAAATCAAAATAGGTGAAGTCACTTAATCTCTGTTTTGCTTTCGTCTTCTGCAAAATGGAAGTACTGTAATACTTATTTCAGCCAGGTGCTGTGAGAATTAGGGTGTCTAACCTCGAAACTGCAGCTGTGCCACTGTAGGGCTTCAGTGTAGACCTACCTGAAGGGGAGCGGTTCTCACATGGGGATAGGTAATCCACCTCCAAAGAGGGAGTAGCTAGGTCCAGGGAAGAATTCTAGACCTGCTACACTCATGTAGGCTAGCTGCATCATTCAGGAGTGTGGATTTTTCACACCCGAGTGATGCAGCTGGGTCATCCTAACTTAGTGTAGAACATGCCTGAGTTAATATTTGAATTGTGCGTTGGTTATGTAAAGCATACTAAGTACAGAGCAGATTGTTCTGACTGCATCTTACCTAATATAGGGCTGAGACAACGGTATTTTTGACATGGAGAAGAAAACGGTAGGATTTGGATAGACCACAACATAATGTTCTTTTTATTTAATCAATACTTTAACCTTGGATTGAGTATCATCTTTATTACTGGTCTTAGAAAAAGAGCTCTGTACCTCCAGAACAGATGAGTGGCTTAAAAAGTGGAGTGTCACTTGTCAATACAGAGATTTTACCTTCATATCTGCTGAGCCCCATGTATCAGAAAACAGGGTACATGTTTATTTATTAAGCTATATTAACCCCTACTTTTTCCAGAATTAATTTGGAGGTAGGTACAGGTATCTCTGTGAGTCTGTCAGTGTGCATTGGGAGGATGGATATGTGAGGAATGTCACACTGTCATGCCCAGGAGAAAAAATTAATGTGATGGAAGTTACAAGGAGGGTTTACCAGGATTCAACAAGGCATAGATAGGAATAATTCCCCAAGGGTTCATGTACATTAGAGGGTCACAAGATGTTGGTTTTAAGTTAAAATGTCCAGCAGTGTGTTCTGTTGTTAACGTTGGTACTGGAGGGGCTGCTGACTGTTGCTTCTCCAGTGTCAGTAGGGCTGCCTTGCCGCACTGGCTTTGATTTGTGCTTGTTTCTCTGTTCTGCATAATAGCATACATGTCACAAGGCAATCTTGGAGTGTTGATCACAGGCAGTGCTGCATGGAGTATCATGCAGCGCTAAGGTCACTTAGAGGTGCACGCTGCTGCATTTAGACGAGTAATTCTCCTATGAGGCCACAGGATGGAAGACAGACTTTCAATCTGGTTTAAACTACTTCTGTTTGTTTTTTAAAAATTATCTCTGGTTTTTGCTAAGGAAATTTTCTTCTGTTAACGTTAGAATACTGGCGTGGTTTTTGACTGCTATCCAAATGGGTGTCAGAGAAATTCTGTCCCTGCAGTTATCTAAGAGTAACTTTTCTGAGCTGTTGGCAGCTAATAAAATCATAGTGTGCACCAAAGAGGCTTGTTGTAACTCTCTACTATCTAAACTAGGTCATGCTGTATTAGTTACATATTTTTTACATAGTACTTGGAGGCTACTGTGACTTCCTAGAAGTTCCTCGGAAATGTTATACAACTGCAGTGTGGGATTAGCTGCTATTAGATAACCACAGCACGGGATGGATCTCTTACACATAGCAGTGCTGTCTGTCCTTGATTAACCTCCAAAAACAGAGTAGAATTTAAAAACACAAATAGCTCGAATCCATTGAAAATTATCTAAGGTTTCTTGACCAATGCAGAGTGAACATGGGGGAGAAAGTCACATTGGAACTATACTGCAGACAGGGACAAGACCTGCATTTTACCCATTGTTCGTTGCAAATTTTTGAGGAGACTGGTACTTATTGGTTTAGGTACATGTGTAACAAAACAGCTATTCTGCTGTGACCCACTGAAAATTGACCTCTCACACAAGTTTTTATATATGAAAAATGATTTTTTAAAATACAGATCAAGGCCACACAGTCCTTGGCTGAATGACAGATTCCCTTACTGCTAAGATCATCAATATTCTGTAAAAGAAATAAATTAGAGATTCTAAACCACTCCCAGAATCTACTTTCCTTAAGTCAGACAGTGTTACTCTGGCAAAAAATTCTATGAAGAATTTGGTTTGATGGCTCTCTTTTTTGGGGGATCATATTGGAAGTCTTGTGCTGACTTAATTAAAAATCCAATGCAAAACACCATTTCCCTAACTATTGTTTTGCTTCCAGGAAGCAAAACAAAACAAAAAAATCCCTTGCACTTATGTAACCTTGTCTATATTTAGCTCTTGTTTTTTTAGATACCCATCAACTACTAAGAAAGAATGGCTGGCAATTAAGAACATTTCAGTTGCAGCTGACAAGACAGATGATAGAAGATTGAAAAGATAACCTAACTTTTACAGTCAACTTTTACACAGTTTATAAGAAGCACCCAGAAAAAAATTGACTTCACGGCTTTATATATCACATCAGGGGCACAGGGTGACATAAGGGATTAGTATTGAGGCACAGACCCTTTCATCTTTAGCTCAGTGGTTCAAATATAGATTCATTATGTCATTATTATCCAGTGACTTTTGGTGGCCTACTTGAAATTAGTGTCGTGATCTCAGACTAGTTCCAATGAACACATCACAAACACTACCATCCCACCTGTCACTAACTGGCATCCTTGTTCACCATTTTACTTCTATAGAGGGGAACATGAACAAATCTGGTGTGGCTCCTGGAGAAAAATAGAGCAGCTAAGAGATGCTTTAAAAAATATGGGCTCATTCTTGGGGTGCCTGTGGGTAGTTTCACAACCCACAGCAGCTGAGAATCTTCATAGCTGTATATGCTTTCCTCCTATCCCCGGTTATTCCTGGCATACCTCATATGCTGGGTCTTGTGAGAAGGCCTGCACAGGGCAGCCTATGACTAAGGCTGTGAGTCTTTCAAAGAGGTCATGGAAGTCACAGATTCTGTGACTTTCCAGGACCTCTGTGATTTCTGCAGCAGCCGGGTTGGCCCCGGGCCAGCCGAACTGGCCGCTGCTTGGGCAGCCCCAGGCAGCTGGTCCCGGGCTCTGCCCCATAGCAGTAGTCCAGGAGCAGCAGCGGTCTGGGAGCAACAGCAGCGGGGCCTCAGGAATTCTCCCCAGGCTGGCTAAGGGTTTCTTATGTCCCCTGTACACCATAATCATACACCTGAATAAAACATTCTGTAGACATGCTTCATTCCATCTGTTGGTTTTTAGTTATTATTGAAGGATTAGTGATGAAGAGAGAATATCTCATATCCGCTAATTGCTAATAGTGACCTCTGGCTGAGAAGTATTGCCCACAGCCCCAATCAAGGTTCTACCATCTTTACATCAGTTAGTACAGCACATCTGTAACAGTCTGCTTACTCTCTTGCTCAGAGAATTTTTTTTTTTGGAGGGGGGGGAGAGGATAGAGAAGAAGTAAAATACCATTATTATATGTATTAACTTCTTCATTAAAAAGAGTGAGGAGGAAGTGGAGGAGTATGTACTGTTAAGTTTTCATGAAAGTTTTGCAAGCCATGGTATGTAATCCTACTTTCATTCTGCAGAGTGAAAGGGGATCTCAGTGTGGAGCCTGATGCAGCCTTGCTTTCATTTTAAGATTGTCAGTACAATATTTGACACTGAAATACAATATGGTATTTAAAAAAACCCCACACATACTCTGACTATGAAGGTGACTCCACAGAGCATTTTACTGACAATTTACTATGTTCTGATGCTTATCAATATCCTAGTTCTCCACTTGGTCATCCCTTCAGACTTACATTTCAATGCTTTCTCAGATTATTTAGTTGGAAAATGAAAGCATCTTTTCCCTTTTTTAAAAAATAAATCTATCCTGTCTCTATTTTCTTACTTTAGAAGGTAAGCTTAGATTTTGGTTTGTTTTTAATTCTATTCATCTGTAGCTGATCTGAAAGAATATATTGGACTACTTACCTACCAATAAACATGCAGAATGTTTCCCCTGTAGACGTATAAAGACCATAACATACATAGCTCAATATATTTGTATATTTCCAGTGTTGTTAGTTATTAAAATTTATCCATATAAGTTGTATAAATACTATGCTTCTCCTGAACACAGAATTTTGGTAAATCTACCTTAGGATGCCATTTGGTTTTCATTACAACTACAGAAATACAACTGTAGAACAGCTGTGAAGAAAACAACATATATCTGTTGTGAGGAAGAAGAAAGCTTGATAAAACCATCAATTCCTTCCAAATCAAAATCTGGACTTCATTGGCAGATAAGCAATTAGATACATTGTAACCAATGTTGTCTCAAAATGTTTAATACTAATTTGTAGGAAGACATATTTTTGCAAAATAAAATGTCAAATAATTTTACAACCCTTAAAATTAATTTCAAAGAAGCCTGTCATTCAGTCACTGCAGTAATAAACCCATATGAATATAAATCTTATTCTGATCTTATAATTTAAACATCTAACATTTAAAGCTACAATTTAGTGATTAAAATCACATTAAAAATTATTATGCTAAAGTCACTTTTTGTCCTGGTCTGAAAGTTGCTCCATTCTGCCCTTTCCTCTTCTTGGGATGCTGAAAATTCTCATAGCTAGAAACAAGAATAAGTAATAGCATATATGAAGACCAAAACCAGTTGTGTGTGACTGTATAAATAACACAAGAGTTGTACATACACCTCTACCTTGATATAACGCTGTCCTCGGGAGCCAAAAACATCTTACCGTGTTATAGGTGAAACCGCGTTATATTGAACTTGCTTTGATCCACCGGAGTGTGCAGCCTCTCCCCCCCCCGGAGCACTGCTTTACCGCGTTATATCCGAATTCGTGCTATATTGGGTAGCGTTATATTGAGGTAGCGGTGTATTAGAGAATACCCTCTTTACACAATGTTAGGAACAAACTATGAGTGGTCATAGATTCACATTAATGAAAGATTTCTACCTATAAAGTCCCTTCCAATAAATGTTTGCTGCAGGATGGGACATTCTTACTCTTTATTAGCAACACTGCAGATATATAAGATTAATAGAACAAAATGTATGTTACACAGAATCCTTAGCTAGATCAACAGATTTCAGTTACTGTAATTCCAAATCCATGTGAACTTCCCAGCAGATTGTGAGAGGAAATTCTTATACTCCCAAGCTCTGAAAAGCAGTGACCCTGAGTCTATTCTCTAAAAGACAATCAACTCAGGGATCAAAATACAGTGCTAGGGCAGCCCACCAAAAGGGTCTGAATTTAACACCTCCTCAACCAGACCCAAAACAAAACAAACCCCCCCCCACAAGACCACCCAACTCCCCCCTCTGAGCTTCAACTTTCTCAGGTCACTATGAAATTAGGTCTAATTTAGCAATGATATCCATGTCAATGGATGGGAATATGGTAAATGCAGATTAAAACATTAAACATTGTTATAGAACTTTTGCCTCAGATTAACTGCTCCTTTTCTCTCTGTATTTTTTTCTCATTTTTAAAAAGTTATTAAACTCAAAAGAACAAAAAATGTAGAGACAAAAATATCACCCCCCAAACCAAAACACTTGACTTATTGCTGCAACAAGCAGCTGAAACCACTGCTTGTATAGATGCAGGATGGGCCTAAAATATTTAAAATACTACTTGTGTATTCTGAAACATTAGCATTTAATTGCATGTTAAATTATTTATGATTTTACTTTGCAAACAAAAATATGAATACAACTAAACGTGAATATTTTATACTTTCATGAGCAAAGAAATGTAACACTTTGCTCATATAACACGCCATCTCAGGGATCCAAGAATCTCTTGGTGCTATAGAAAGCAATATAGTTATACATAATGTAGCTGTAACTTAGGGTGACCAGGTATCAAGTGTGAAAAATCGGGATGGAGGTTGGGGGTAATAGGAGCCCATATAAAAAAAAAGCCCCAAATATCGGGACTGTCCCTGTAAAATCGGGACATCTGGTCACCCTACTGTAACTTGGAATCTAATTGAGAAAACTGAGTTATAACATGGAGCTTCTAAAATATACTGAAGCGTGTTCTATTCATATGAAAAGATAGATTAAATTAATTGAAGATTTTTTATTATTCTTGTAGCTACTGTAGATAGTACTTACAGTAGAAATTGGGTCTGACCCAAAGCCCATTGATAAAAATGGGATTGTTTCCATCATCTTCAGTGGTCTTTGGATCAGGTCCATAATTGCCTTCATTTTCTAAGGGTCAGTTGTCCCCTTCAGGCAAATAGGTAACTTCCTTTAGCAATAGTGGGATTTATGTAGACAATTATGTAGCTGAAGTAAGAATGAGCCACTAGCATGCATCATTGGTATCAACCATAAGATAAAATAGTCTAAATAATGGAATAGCTAAATCTAAGCAAGTTAATATCTAGATGCAATCAAAATAACTACAAGGAGAAACAACAGAGAAGATAATGCAAATGTTCAAACACACACACTGGTGAATTGTGCTTCCCTTACGCATATTTAATTTTATTAATGTTTAATAGTTCTGAAGTGCTGAAAAGATTAACATTGCTGTGGGGATTATATAATTTATAATATAATTCAGTTATTTTACAAAACACTGATATTAAACAACTCTTGAAAGATTGAACTAAATGTAATGTTCATGCATGAAATTTAAAAATAATAACTGTATACAAATTTAGTAACATAATTTACTACTTACAGTTCAACAAAATTCTTCCAGTCATCTTGACTTACAGATGGTCTTGTGTCCTCAAGTGCAGTCATTAGGTGGGACTGACTAATAACTAAAGTGTTCCTGGTTAATCCTGATTGGCTAGGGGCAACATCCTCCTTGAAAACAGAAAATAAATAGCAATAACTTTGGGATCTTTTCCAACATTTGTCAGTATTATTCTAAAGTATATTTATCTCAAATGTACTACACACACAGTACTAAGCTTATCTCCAGACATTAAAAACACAGGAATAATGTAGCTATATGAAGCAGTCAGCTTGCTGGCATATTTTGTCAGACTACGTCTTTGACCTTTAAACATTAGATTTACTCTGTTTCAGTTTAATCTTACTGCAGAAATAATTTATAAACAGGAAAAAATACAGACAAGGAGTGAAAACTAATGGAAACATGTTAGGATTGAATAATATGAAAAAATTGCCATACTCCATTCTTGCTCCTGTAGTTGGCCTTGATTGCATTGATTTCAGCCCTGAGTTGCTCTATTTGTTCTTGATTAAGTTCTTGGAAACCTTCTTGTGAGGCGGTTCTGAGCACGGAGGGTTGTGACGATACTGTATCTCTCAAAGTAATGCCAGTTAAATCATGGGTTATGGAGTTTGGCCCAGACAAACACTGAGAGCTCTAGAGTGACGGGGGGAAAACACTAAGTTACTATTAATCCAAAATAGCAACTCCATAGTTAAGATTTTAATACTCGTTCCATTTAACCATAATTGTGTACTTAAGCTTTCTCTCTTCACCAATAAAAAGTCCTTTTTTTCTAAAATGTGTCATTTATACTGACATCCCAGCACAAAAGCTTCTGGATAACCAGACAAGCTATTTTGGACATTGTCAAGGGGTATATGTACCCCATTAGGGTGACCAGATGAGATGAAGAAAATATTGGGAAACGGGGAGGGGAAAAAAAAAAAAAAAAAAAAAAAGCTGAGGGCTGCCGGCCGAGCAAAAAAAAAAGCCGAAAAAAGCCGAGTGCTGCCGGCCAAGCAAAAAAGAGATCGATTGGGACGCGGGACAAACAGCTAAAAATCGGGACGGTCCCGATTTTATCAGGACGTCTGGTTACCCTATACCCCCATGCTGGCCCAGCAACGAAAAGGTTAACACAGGCACTGCCAGTCATTGCTCCTTAGCAGTCTCAACATAGCTGGGAGGATAAAAGGAGTGGGAAGCAAAGGGGCAGGGCGGGGCAGCCATCAGAAGAGTAAGAAGGCCTGGAGGAGGGAACTCCTGCCAGCAAGCTGCTGAAGAGACACTCAGGGACAACACCCTAGAAGGAGACAGCCAGAACAGCAGGCCGAAGAGTCTGCAGAAACCCGGGGGAAGTAGGGAGGAGCTCAGGGCATAGCCGGAGACAACGAATCCTGATCCAGCTTATCTAGCTTGAGGACCCTGAGCTGGAACCCAGTGGAGTGGGCGGGCATGGATTTCCCTACCAACCCCCTGATGGACTTAAGAGTGGAGAGGGTCTTCAGATCCCTGGGCACCAGTAACAGACTAACAGCCTACCAGGCTAAATGAGTTCAAGTGCCAATGCCCCACTGGCCAGAGGGGGCACCATTGCACCAACACATTGGCTCAGACAACATACAAAATTTGAATAAGGTATTTCACTTTTAGAAAAATCTAACTTTTTGGGAATGCCCTATTTCAAAAACAGTTTGGTCTAATAAGTCCAAATTTGTTTTAGTTATGAGTGAAAAATGAAGGTTATTTACTTGTACCCTGAGTTCTTTGAGGCCAAACTGCACCAGCTGGTGCACTTCAAGAGTGTGAATACACAGAGTACACTTGAAGAAGAAATGAAGGTTACTTATTTGTAACCAGAATTCTCTGAGGTGGACTCTGAATATTCAGACTCTTAGGGATGCAACAGCAGTATAACTTGGATGGTGTGTCCAAGCTGTACTGGTTGGCGCATCCCAACAGTAGGAAGAACTAGGGGCTTTGAATTCTGGGAAAGTTTACATAGTAAGTTTTGAAGTTATTCACTCTGATAATTTAAACATCAGCAATCTGTGAGTTCTCTGCAGACTTTAGAAAATTTATATCATTCCAAAGCCCAAAGCTGAAGCATATTAGGAAGTTCAAGAACTCTGAAGTATCAAAGGTATGTTAATACAACTGTCATCTATGATATATTTCAAAAGCACCTCAGTGACTTAGGTTTCTAAGTCCAATTTTCAAAAGTGACTTAAGCATTTACACTCCTAAGTCTCTTGAAAGACTCCTTGAAAGTCACCTAACTGCCATTTGTGCCTCTAAAAATCACCCCCTAAATCATTTTTGAAAATGGGAAATAGGTGCCTAAGTTACTCATTTATGCACTTTTGAAAATTTTACTCCAATCTAATTTATACAGCTACTGGAGTATAAAGGTGTCTGCATTGGAGGGCTATCGACGTTTACCATGACACTTCATCATAAAACTAAAGGAATTTCTCAGACAAAATTCTTTATTAAGATAAAATTAAGGGTCTGAATACACATATCAACTTTTTAATACAAGAGCTTGATCAGAACACTGCAGTTATTACAAAAGTAACATCTGAAAGACAGGTGAGTCTAAATTAATGTTAAAGTTTAAAGTACAATTATGGAAAACTATGAAGTTCATAGGTTACACAACCTTAACTCTGATGTTATATCAACATCTGTCTTCTACCTACACATCAACAATCCCCATATACCCAAACATGCTAGAACTGCACTAGAAAAGTCATATTTAAGCATAGTTTTAACCACAGTATTGACAGGGACTACCAGACCCGCTACTTAGAGATTGTCTTTGTTAGAATGTCTGCCAAGCTGTTAAAGAAATTCCCCCAGCATGTAGTCTCTGACAATCCTGTAGGGTCTGATTCAGAGAAGTACTTAAGCACATGCATAACTTTAAGCATATGACACGTTCCACTGACTTCTGATATCCTTAAAGTTATCCATATACCTATGTACATTGCTGAATTGGGGCCTTAATCTCTAATGGTCTGATCCAACAACCACTGAATCCAATCAAGACTCCCGTTGACTTTACTGAACTGAATCAAAACCTAAATGCATTTCAATTTACTGTGTTAGAAATGCAGAACAAAATCAATTTCCCTACACAGAGAACTGCCTTTGAAATTGCCTCCTGTAAGATACTGACTGCATTACTAGCCATTGTGCTTTAAAAACTATTAATGTAGAGGAAATTTGACATATTAAAATATTGTGAACATTCATCCATGTTTTAACATGGAAACATTACGAATATACAGCTTTCTTTTAGGGACAAGAGTGGAGGGGTTAAACATGTTACAGCTTGACAAACTTGTTGGAGTTCTGTTAAAGGAGAAAAAAAAGTTAGGTTCAGCCTGGTAATAAACAGCAGCAGTACATTTTCCTAGTGCAATGGAGATCTGAGTTCAGAAGTGATCATCGGAGATTAATCCCTACACCTTTAATAGCATTCTGTCATCTCACGGTTAAGACTGGATGGTGGTGGTGGGGGGGGACGGGGGGGGGACCCACAAATTTATTTTGTTTTAAAGAAGAGCAAAGTCAACAAATCACTTTATTTTGTAATTTAAAATATTTTAAGCTGCTTAATGATAATTGTTTAAAAAAAATCAAGTTATCCAATTACATATAGAGCCAAGTTTATAAAAAAAAGTTACAAGATCATTACTTGTTGCTAATAAAACCTTAAATTAATGTTTTTGTGTTTAAAAAAAAGTTTGTGACAAAGAAATAGTCTTAGTCATGGTTACTGAAGAATGCCAGGCACAATTAATTATATAGCATTATAGGTGTGTATACTGTATTGCAGATTTATGCAAAAATATAGTCCCTTATCCAAAGACTTTACATTCTAATATAAGTAAATATAAAAAACACCAGAGAGGAGAAGAACACACGATGCACCAAACTAGCTGAAACTGTAGAGCTGCAGTGACAATGGTCCTGGATGAAGACATTTGTCCCAATATCTTATCTCAAAGAAAATAATTTTGTTTGCAGCTCCCCATGAGCAAGGTGGTGACGTAGAATTGAGCTAAGTTCTACTTTAAGAATAAATGACATGAGGTTGCCTGAGAATCCAGTCTGAATGCTAGGTGCAAAAAGGCTGGCTAAAGTAGATTCGGATACCTGGAAGACCACTGGGCAGAATAAAAATTCCATACATAAGATTTGAACTTTTCTTGGTATTAATACTTTGGATACCCATCCACCAGGATTTAAACTTTTGATAACAAATTTAATACGATGTTGTGAGAGACTGTAGTATCCTAAACTTTATTGAATTAAGTTAACCCTTATTGAATGATGGTTAATACCTTTGGAATACATTGTGTTAAAAATGCAATTGTATATGTATTGTTGTGGCATTGTATATACCAGGGGTAGGCAACCTATGGCACGCGTGCCAAAGGCGGCACACAAGCTGATTTTCAGTGGCACTCACACTGCCCGGGTCCTGGCCACCAGTCCGGGGGGCTCTGCATTTTAATTTAATTTTAAATGAAGCTTCTTAAACATTTTAAAAACCTTATTTACTTTACATACAACAATAGTTTAGTTATATATTATAGACTTATAGAAAGAGACCTTCTAAAAATGTTAAAATGTATTACTGGCACGCAAAACCTTAAATTAGAGTGAATAAATGAAGACTCGGCACACCACTTCTGAAAGGTTGCCAACCCCTGGTATATACCTTCTCTAGTAGGGAGGGGATACTTATGTACTCGAGCCTCTGTTATCACCCTCTGAAGCCACCTTCTGCACCCCACAGAGAAACACAAACTGGATTCTCCAAAAACCAACAGATGAAGAAATTTGTTTGGGATAAATAGCCTGAGTTTAAACTGACTTGGGGACTTCTTCTAGAAAATTTCTCAGTCACTCAGCCATATTTTAGAGCAGGGTTTCTCAAGCCATGGGATTGGGACCCCAAATTGGGTCACCAGAATGTTTCAAAGTGTCACCTGGCAGCTCCTGTGGCTCTTGGCCCATAGGGCTGGCTGGGCTCGCCTCCCTGCTGTAAGCACTGTAACCTCTGGGCTCTCAGAGCAACTCAGGTTTGGCCCAGCTGTCATGATGACGGGAGCCCAGGTAGGCCAAATTTGAGTGAGTGGCGCTGCAACGCCATGAGTCAGGTCACAACTCCACTTGCACAAACTTGGTCCAGTCAGAGAGCGGGGCCAAACCTGAGTGATTTTGCAACCATGGAAGCTTCAATGTCCGGAGCTGAGAGCCAAGCCCAGCCAGCCTCACAACACAGGAGTTGTAGGACTCACCACTGGGGGGTGAATGCCGGGCAGATCCAATCTCGCCCCCTGCCCCCCGGGGTGGGGTGGGGGGGAGAGGACTTGATTGAAACCACTCAGGGCCTCCACCTCCAGACTGTTTACTGGGTCGTGACAGGCCATAAACATTTGCAAATGGGTCCTGAGCCCAAAAAGGTGGAGAACCACTGTTTTAGAGGGTAAACACTGAGAAGCCTCTAGTTAACCTTTACTAGACTAAAACAGGGATCGGCAACCTTTGACACGCGGTCCGCCAGGGTAAACACCCTGGCAGGCCGGGCCGGTTTGTTTACCTGCCGCGTCCACAATTTCGGCCGATCGCGGCTCCCACTGGCCACGGTTCGCCGCTCCAGGCCAATGGGGGCGGCGGGAAGTGGTGGCCAGCACATCACTCGGCCGGTGCCGCTTCCCGCTGCCCCCATTGGCCTGGAGCAGCGAACCGCGGCCAGTGGGAGCCGCGATTGGCCGAACCTGCGGACGCGGCAGGTAAACAAACCGGCCCGGCCCGCCAGGGTACTTACCCTGCCGGGCTGCGTGCCAAAGGTTGCCGATCCCTGGACTAAAACAATAGGCACTACAAAGTGAAAAAATCAAAGGTCAAACCAAATAAACTTATATGGAACGTAATATTGCAATTAAAGAGATTAAGGTAAATCAAAGACAGAATGATCACAATATTTAAAACAGAAAATAAAAGATGGGAGAGGAATTTGGACAAAAATAAATCTAGATGAGTGGGTCTCTGTATGAGAAACAAGATATACATTTTCAATATGTGTAGCTCAAAAATATTTTTTTTAAATAAATTACTGTATAGATGGCATTTGACTCCAGTTAAGATCCATTGTATTTTTACACTAGGTATGCACTTAGTTGGAGGAGATGCAGAGAAAGGGGGACACACTTGCATATGTGGCAGTGGCACCCAGGAATGAGATGATTTGGGGAGGAAATTATTAAAGAAATTCATCTTATAACAAAATGCCAGCTTCCCAGGAATTCCCTGACCTGCTAACTTAATGCACCAGTAAAGGAGCTACATTTTAAACAGAATGACAAATTAATTTCTTTTTTATTGTTAGCAAGATTTTGTATTGCATGTTATTGGAAAAATGTGACTTCTATGGGATTGTGGTATAGTAAAATATGGAGTCTCTCTATAATGGAAAAGTTTTCGCATCAAGTACGTATACAAGAGAAGCGCCAAAAAGACGATAGGTATTTAGAAATTTGGTCACGCTTTTTAGCATACTCAGAGGAAGAGGGCTCCTTAGCCAGCAAGCCAGAATCTTTAGCTAGGTTCTTTGAATATTAACCTGATACTGAATAAGGAATAAGTAATGTACAATGAAGTATGTTAATGTCTTATTGTAACTTTGAATACCTCAAGTCATGGCAATTCTACAGCTGCCTTTGGCAGTTTATTCTACTGACTAGCTGACATTATATTTATAAGCTATTTCTAAATACTTGATATTAATTTTCCCTGATGCAACTTATACCTAGATCTTGTGGGATTACTGCAAGTAGTGTAATACTTGCTCTACTGTATTTGAAAGAGAGATGGTTATTTTGAGGGGTTTTATGATTTCAGTAAATATGAACAAAATGTATTTCCTGAGGATAAAAATAGAGAATACAGCTTTGAATATTACTGGCCAAGCTTTGTTATAAGATTATATTATTACTTCTATGGTAACATAATTAAAATTATACCTCATGTGACCTTGAATGAATGGAAGCAAAGAGCTGCCAAAGAACTATGCCAACCCTGAGAATCTAGTTATACCTGTTGGGAAGAAGTGGCTACCTGAATTATAATGTCATTAAATGATTTAGTAGGAATTTAAAGGAAAGTTGTTTAGCCAGTTAGGATTTCAGCCTGACAACAGGCTGTTACAGTTTCAAATCACCAAGCTTTCTTCAAAATGATTAATATTTATATTCTGTACAAAGACCTCTAATAGGACTTTTAGAAAACCCCTATTACCTAGAGCCAATTTGAAGATAAGAAAAAAATATGATTTTATCAGTAAGAGATGCTTTAGCCTAAAAAAAAGTTTTTCAGGATTTAAAATATTTTTTTTTATAAATCCATGCATTTCATAGAGATGCAAGATCCTGTTTCAAAAATTAAATTTACTTTTTCATTTGTTCACTGCATCACATAAGTTCTTAAAGGGATAAAGGAATCAATTCCTTAGGTGACTTGTTTAACAGCGGTGGCAACAAAACTATGGACTTAAGAACCAGAATTTCTAATCAATAAATGCAGCTAAGATTTTCTTACTCCACAGAAGCAACCCATTTGGCCAAAAGTAGTGCACTGATGGAATAGCTGGCATTCTCAGCATTTTCATTGTGACTTGGCTCTCCAGCACTCTATGCTGACTGAAATGGTTCTGTAATATGGTACTATTCAGCCTCGGTTACTTTGGGAGGATGTTTTTTGGGGGAAAACAGATAGTTTACATAAAAAGAACTAGTTAGGACATGGTTTACTTAATTATAAAATATCTTGGTCTAAGATACTGTCAAACTGCAGAGAAGTCAATATCATATTTTGTCAGTGAGCCTTCCTCTCTCCTCTTGGGAGGTGGCAAGAGAAGATGGCCTGGGAAGGTTTGAGAGAGAAAGCACTGTAACTGTTCCTGTCTTTTAAATTCACTGTATCTGTTTTCAAACACAAAATATCCTAATTTGTACATTTTTATATTGTCCCCCTAAAAAAGTTTAGAATAAATATCAATTATAGAAAAAGAGGCAAATTACCAGTTCTGAAGGAGTTCCATTTCCTAGCTCTGATTCATAGGAGCTTCCAAAGTAAAGACGATAAATGTTGGACCTTGAATCTTCAGGAAACAACTCAGACATCTCTAGGGAAATAAGAGACTGCTCCAGCCCTCCTTCTACATCCCCTGCTGAATCATCTGAACCACTGCTATGGTTTAAGAAAACCATAGAAGAGAGACTGAGGTCACTGTCTGACCTAGAACCGATATCCTGGGACAAAACAAGAACAAAATGAGAACATTGCCAGACGCTTTAATTTATTCCCACGTAACAGCAATTTGCTATTTCATTTAAAATTGATATTTAACAAACAATTTAATTTGGGTTGTTTCTGCTTGGTTGCTGATTCTAGCAATCCCTCCTCCACTGTGAGGAAATTTCTAAATATTTTGCAGAGAAAATTCTTCAGATTTAGCTGGAACTTTTTGCTTCTGTAGCAGACAGAAGAGCAATAATTTGTGGAGATAAATATAATGTCTTATTTCATTGTTCCATGGCCTGTGTCACTCACTAAGCATATGGAGATGTTAACAGAACTTCAAATGCAACCTGTACTGTACCATATCCTTCCGGGCTGATGAAAGACTGCTGGAAAGTAACAGGTCCATTATTAGTGGTGTTTGTCAATGTTTCTATTAAGAGGGAAAGATGCTGCTAAATTTTAAAGAGGTTTGTGTATGCCTTTTCCTCAAGAAACCATCACTTGATGTTGACAGTGGGGCTACTTACTGCCCTATTTCAAATCTTTGTGAGATGGGTGAGTTGCGATACGAAAATAAGCAACCTGAAGGTTGAAGGCTGAAAACCAATTCCCTGGTTGTAATGATGGAATTATAGCTACAAGAGAAACCATCCTGAATTTTTGAGACTTGACAAAGTTGTTTAGGAGTCTTAGATCCAAAATTGGTCTCCATCCTCCGTTCTTTTTTGGGACCAGAAAGTAGCTGGAATAAAATCCCTTCCTTCTGTGCACAATAGAAACTAGTTCTACAGCCAAGTATCAGAGGGGTATCCGTGTTAGTCTGTATCCACAAAAACAACAAGGAGTCAGGTGGCATCTTAAAGACTAACAGATTAATTTGGGCATAAGCTTTTGTGGGTAAAAAAAACACTTCTTCAGATGCATCTATAGCGTCCATTTGCAGATCCACTTCTTGCTTTAAGAGGTGCTTATGAGAGGGTTCCATGAAGAAGGACGGGGAAGGGGGTGGGCGTAGGGGAGGGAAGTAAGATAAATAGCGTACCCTGATTTTATAACCTCCGGGACCCATTTGTCTGATGTGGTTCTCTCCTATGCAGAAAGAAAGTGGGAGAGAGATTCCAAAAAGACTAGAAGGAGGGTACAATGGTGTATATACAGCTTGGTGTTGGGGGATAGTTTCGGGTCTTCAACCAGCCCATTAAAACTGATGCTTAGATTATGGTGTTTCAGTAGCAGGTGCAGAGGGAGCAGGTGGTCTCTTTCTCAGGACCCTCAACTTTTTCCTGGGTGGTTCATATGGTCTGTGCAATCCCGAGAATGAAGCAGGGTAGGATCTTTGAGTGGTTTGGGATCTAAATTTGTCTGCAGGTGTGTAAATCCCAAGGGATCGCAATGTGGCTCTGGAATCCTTATAGGTATTCAGTGATTCACCAGTGGACTCAGTGAAGTCATCAAAGGGAAGGTACTCAACTAGGAATCCAGAGGGGAATCCCTATGCATGACTACTGCCATAGAGATGGCTCGAGCGGCAATGTAGGCAGTGCCCAAAAAGGTCTGTAGCTAACCGTCATTAATAGCAACCTGAAATGGGTCACACTGATCAGCCGGCAGATGCTCAATAAAGGTCGTAATTTGAATGATTGCATTTAGTCATGAGAGCTTGACAGTTCGCAATCCTAAATTGAAGTGTTCTGGATGAGTAGGTCTTTCTGCTGAATAGATCAAGGCGTTTTTGGTCCTCATCAGATGGTGTGGCCTTCGCATGATGTTGTCTGTCATATTTGTTCACTGACTCCACAACCAGGGAGATCAGTGTCAGATGGGTTAACAGAAATTCAGAGTCTTTAGCTGGGACATAATATTTTTTATCGTCCTGTTTACACGTTGGTGGAATTGTTGCAGGGGTCTGACAGATGTTTTTGGCAAGATCAAACAGGGCCTCATTAATAGGCAGGGCAACTCAGGTAGAGGGATCCATTGGAGGATGTCCAAGAGCTTATGCTGTGACTCCCTGACCTCTTCCAGGGGAATCTGGAGGGAATCCACAATGCGCTTCATTAACTCTTGGAAGTATCTGAAGTCATCAGCCACAGTTGGTGAGGGAGGCATAACTGCTTCATCTGGGAAAAATGAATATTTGTTTGTGGAGTAACCTCTTTATCTGTCCTGGCCTCCTGCTCCTCAAAGGATTTTTGTTCCTGAGATAATGAAGGAGGAGCAATTGGAGTAGGGGAGTGTCTCCCTTTGTATTCACTGCAAGAGAGAGAAGGGTCATGGGAAAATTGCGGACGATACATAGCCCAAAAATCCCAGTATGGCCAATAGGGAGGGCCAAAAGGCATCTGAGTGACATTCACTGGTGCTTGAACCAGGTCAGGGGAACACAGGCCCAAGTGTCACGATGGAAATCTCTTGTCTGAAGTGTCAGGGAATCCTGGATAAAACTATTTGAATGAAAGGAAAATTCCTGCTCTTCAAGAGGGGGAGCCTCAGCACACTCTGAACGTGTTGGAGAGCCAAGTGGCACCAGGGAAAGGTCTAACCTTGGTGACCGTGCTTGTCGCAGTACCGATAACCTTGCAGTACTGACTAACAAGGGAGACTCCAGCTCCTGCAAAACCAGTAGATTCCTCGAGAATCTGAACTTCTGTGGTACCGGGTAGGTTTGAAGAGCGGGGCCCCATTCCATTGTCAGTACCGAGGGTATATGCTGCTGTGGCAAGTCCACTCTTGTCAAAGTAGATAGTACTGATGAGGTTATCTTAGGAGGCGCCAAGACCGTATGAAAGGCATGGCATCTTCTCAGTACTGAAGTTGTCTTAGTGGCCAACTTAGATGCAGACAGTACTGAAGAAGTCATGGTACTGTTCTCTTAGAGCTGGAATGCTTTGATGATGTAGTGTCCTGCTTGTGCGGCACTGAAGGTTTTGGTACTTAGGCATGCTTGCTGGCCTTTTTCTCTGCTTAGCCTGGAACCCCAGGGACAGGATTGATACCGAGAGCCTCTGTGCCTCAGCTGTACCCAGAGTGGGACATGAGGTCTCCAAAGCAGTCTTGATCCATGGGAACGGAGGTATTTTTGAGGTGGACTCTTTCTGTGGAGAATGACTTCATTTTCTATGGGTTTTCTCTGTGGATTTGCCTTGGGTAGACATAGGTGAATGTGTTGAAGTTGACGGGGCCCTGTGTTCACTGAGCAGCCAATGTCCAGTGGGGTCTCCTGGCCTGGAGCTGAGGCTTGTTGGAGGGAACTCTCCATTATTAAGAGTCAGTTTTAGCTCCCGATTTTTTCTTACCCTACCCTTAAAGATGGAGCAGATAGAGCATTCTCAGGGGATATGAGATTCAACCAAGCAGTGGACACAACGAGAATGCCTCCCAGCATTTCTCCCACCAAGAAATGCACCACTTGAAGCCCAGAGAGCCAGGCCTACCCCCAAGGCAACCGAATCTAACAGGGGAAAGTCCCCCTCCCCAATGAGGAAAGAGATCAAAAGTCACCCTAAATTATTAAATAAAACGTAAATATAATAACTAAAGAAGGGTACCTAGGCTAAGCAACTTTGAAAGGAAGGCATGGAGAGTGGCTTGCCTGTGCACCCCTATATAGCCTTGGAGTGGGGCATGAGGAATTATATGATGCATGCGCAGGCCAAAGAGATACTACTACCAAAATACTCTGATTAAAGGTGCATGGGGCATGAGCACAGCTGAAGTGGAGCACCCATGGGGACACTACTCAACGAAGAATTATCAGGTGTCCACGCTGATATTATTAGGTATGTCAACTGCTTTTAGTACCCTAATGTTGGGAAAATGCTCACTGACCCTAAAGACACTCATGTGAGGGGTTACTGGGTTCTATCTTGTCACTCCTCTCATTCAATATGCATGGGTTCAGACCAAAACAAATCAATTTAACATCTTTTCTAAATGGCAAATATACTTTAAAAAATTAAACTAATTTTGTCACAGGGAAATTATTACAATTTTAATAAGCTACAAATATAGAATAAGTTTTAAACTATCTGTCAGAGTTTACAGATCACAGAAATTATAGGAAAAGGAGAAATTTTATTTAAATATAATTTTGCCAAAAGTGGCAGAAATCTATTTTGGGTAAAGTTAACCTCTCTAAAATATATTTGTAGCACAACGCAGTAATTAAGGAAATACTTTAAATACTTTAAGTGCACTTACTTGTGGTAAACTTGAACCCACGCTAGCATGTATTGCCTCTAACTGGGCATTGTACAGTAAAGCTTTTAGGTCAGCTCCTGTGAAGTGCTCCGTTTTTGCTGCCAAATGCTGAAAGTCCACATCATTTGCCAAAGGCAGAGAATGACTGAGGGCTTTTAGGATTTCAAAACGAGAAGTCTAAAAAGAAAAAAAAAAGGTGAAGTCATCTGTTTCCTGCTTCTAAC
The DNA here is from genome assembly GCA_003942145.1 of Platysternon megacephalum. Taxonomy (NCBI): domain Eukaryota; kingdom Metazoa; phylum Chordata; order Testudines; family Platysternidae; genus Platysternon; species Platysternon megacephalum. The sequence goes on along the minus strand of QXTE01000081.1, from coordinate 1,585,460 downwards.
TGCTATTCAGTACTTTGACAGTAATTCTCTCAAGCACTTTCTCAAGAGGTCAAACTAATCTACAGAAATGTAAGTTTTGGAAGGGGATACTCGTATAATTAAAGTAGTACATATATGAAATACACCTCTACCCCAATATAACGTGACCCGATATAACACGAATTTGGATATAACGCGGTAAAGCAGCGCTCCAGGGGGGCGGGGCTGCACACTCCGGCGGATCAAAGCAAGTTCGATATAACGCGGTTTCACCTATAACGCGGTAAGATTTTTTGGCTCCCGAGGACAGCGTTATATCGGGGTAGAGGTGTACTACACAATCTATTTTCAAATACAAGCATATGCTTATTACTACTATCACTTAATTTTTCTAAGAAAAATACTGCCAAACAAAATATCCAGTGAGCCATGAATTCTCTGAGCGCATTCTCTAACTATATTATCAATATCCAAGATTTTTAAATACACCATTAAATGTGAACTCTCATGCACATTTTATAAATATA
>QXTE01000081.1:1547454-1582454 GCA_003942145.1 Platysternon megacephalum | reverse complement strand
TGGTCATTTATTTCAAAATACCTTTCAGCAAGTATGTCTGTAACAATACAAGCAATAAAAAAAGATTCAGAAAATGTTTTTTGACAAATAGATTCTTTACTAGGCATATTAATACAGAACTCTGAGTAATAATTCATTTAAACTTCAATACAGAACCGTATTTCCCGCACCCCTCGGAGTCAGGGAGGTAATGGAGGAGCTGAGGGAGAGGGAAGTAATTGCTGGGAAGGAGTCTGGGTGTGAACTTGGAGGGTTGTTGCGTATGAGTGGGAAAGGTATGGAACAGTTTTTTTTGAGGGGTGGGGAGGGACTGTTAGGGAGCTTCCCCCATGCAGACCCTGGCTGACCCCTAGATTCTCCCATTCAGTCAGGCACATCTGCCGTGTCCCCATGTGTCCCTGCACCCCCATGTATCCTTGCATGACCTGTCCACATGTCCCTCTACCCCCACTCAGACACCCCCCTGTTCCTGTGTGGTCCTGCACCCCCTCCTGCATCCCCATGTGCCTCTGTGCCCCCACTCAGCCACTCCCCTGTACCTGTGTCCCTGCACCCCTCCCCATGTGTCTCTGTGCCCCCACTCAGCCAGCCCCTTCCCCCTGTAGCTCTGCGCCCCCTTCCGTTCTGCCCATGTGGCCTTGCACCTCCCTCCCCCTGTGGCCCTGGGCCTCCACGCCCATTCACCCCAGTCTGTCCTCCCCCACTAGCCTTTATGAGCCCGTCTGACCCCCCAGCAGCCACACGCTGTCTATCTCCCCATAGCCCCTGTCTCCTGACGTGGCCTGACAGGCGCTGTGAAGAAGGAAGGCTCTTTCTCTTCCCTAGCAGGCTGGGAGCGGTTGCTGTGTTCTGTCGCCACAGTGCCCTCTGGTGAGCAAAAGGTGGAACTGCAGCAACATTCCAGCAGACGCTTTTTTCTGCGCAAAAATTTAAAATTATGCGTGGCTCATTAATTATGCGCACGTGCAGTGGCACAGAATTCCCCCAGGAGTAACCTAAGCACAACCTTGTGTGGGCCAAACAGATTCTACAGATTTTAATAAGATTTAAAATCACCTGTATTGGTTTATATTTTCAGTTCAGCTTGTTTTGTATGTTTTTAGATAGAAACAACCTATGTACAGTATTGTCTATTTATACACTTGTGTAAACTAAAATGATGTAAACATGACGACAAAACGCTAATGAATCGGCCATTAGTATATTGTGCAAAGCAAACAGTGGGCCTTATGAAATGCTCTGGTGGGTTGTGTATGGCCCCCGGGCAGTAGGTAGACAAGTCCTAATATAGTTACATTTAATTATAGAAGGCAGCAACTATTATGGTTTCCTGTGGAAATGAGCTGCTTTGAAGAACAGGATTTCCAGTTAACTACAATTAATATTTTATACTTTATTTTGTACTTATGTCTATTTCCTTCTGAAGTTCACAATTATGGTGTTAAAATACTATGGAAACTTTAATATCAATACAAGCAAACACGTTTGTAAAGTCTTACCCGAAGGTCACCTACACAGTAAACTGCAAGGAACTCACTTATGAAGAATGAAGGTTAAGTTGACCCTGTCAGTATTTTAACATGTGGTTTCAGCAGGTCTAGCTATTTCAGACCTAATGATCAAGACCCATTAAGCCTGCTCCTTCAGACTGCTGACTAGGAAATTCAAATAATTATTTTTAGTATCAGCCATGAAAGTGGAATCTATTTACAACAACATTTATTCTTAGAGAACCAACCTGTTAAAGACATCTCGAACAGCTTGCTCACTTGCTCCAATATATTTACTGAGGAGCTCTGGTCCCTGTAAAATAGCAAAATGAGAAGACTCAGGAGTTGTGGTTTTTCTTAATTCCATATCACTGTGGAATCTATTAGCAAGGTGGGTTATTTATGCAAGCACTAGAGAATTTCAAAGTAATGGGCAAGCAGTGGTTCCCAGGTGAGTCAAAAAACTAGATAAACTGTGCCAGGTACTGCTAATTTCATTGACTCTCAGTTTTCCTGCTATAAAGGGAAATGTGTTACAGTATCACAAGTCTGTGGATTGTGTTCTGAAGATACATTTAAACTATTCTGGTCAGCTGCATTACCCACTGAGTTAGAATCCTTTTATAAAGAAGAAATTAAGAATACATAACATTTTCTAAAAAAATACTTAGTGATTAATTACAAACAAAACTCTCAGAGATAACATTGTGTGGCCACAGCATGAAGTCACTCACTGGTGCTTAGATAGCCAGGGCCAGATTCATAACGGTACTTAGGCATCTAAGTCTTGGGTTTAGGTGCCTAAATCCCAGTTTTGGCTCCACTGCAATTCACAAAACTCCCGCCAAACCCACTCAGTGCCTAAATTTTCAGGATAAAAGTTCCCTCTGTGCCTATGTTTCTGCCTCTGAGCAGGTGGACTGGTGTCCAGACACCTGTCTCCCGCTTAAGCCTCAGACTGAGGGCATGTCTACACTTACCTCCGGAGTGATCGATCCATCGGGGGTCGATTTATTGCATCTAGTGAAGACGTGATAAATCGACCGCCGAGGGCTCTCCCGTTGACTCCGGTACTCCACCGGAGCGAGAAGCATAGGCGGAGTCGACAGGGGAGGGTCAGCAGTCGACCTACCGCAGTGAAGACACCGCGGTAAGTAGCTCTAAGTATGTCGACTTCAGCTACATTTTTTACAATAGCTGAAGTTGCGTAACTTAGACCAATTTAACTCACCCCTCCCCCAGTGTAGACCAGGCCTGATTCACAAACTGGGGAAAGATAGAAATAGGCATTTGCCCGCCTATCTTGTGTTCAGGGCTCAACCCGGTAGGTGGCTGCTGAGCAAGCCTACTGGATTGGCTCCCATTCAAAATTGCCCTGGCAGTGCCCACCTTATAACTTTTAGCCCAGTGGTTAGAGCACTCACCTGAGATGAGAGAGACAGGTTCAATATTCCCCTCTCATGGAGGGAGAAGGATTTGAACAGGGGTCTCCCACCTCCCAGGAGACTGCTCTAGCCACTGAGCTATGGGATATTCTGATGGGGGGGGGAAGAATCCCTTCAGTCTCTCCTATTGAACCTGTTCCACTGTGGATAAATAACAAAAGAGTGATTGGAGCAGGGGGACTGGACCCTGGGTCTCCCACATCCCAGGCAGGTGCCCTAACCTCTAGACTACAGCATCATTCTCACACACACTCTCTCTCTCTCTCACTCAATCTGGCCCAATGACTAAGTAAGTATTTATCCACAGTGGAAAAATTAAATGTTGTAACAGTTTCTTTGTGGTCATGACAATGACTTCATTTTAAATGTGAGTTTCTTATTTTGGTATTTGTTTTTGCATATATATTACACACACACACACACACAGACAAAGTAACTATGTTGGGATTTTTTGTGTTAATACAAAGAACTAATAAACCATCAAAACTTTGTTACCTTGATGCTGATAAAATTCATTCCACTCTCTCGGGCAACTACACCTGCTAATAGAGTTTTTCCTGTTCCAGGAGCACCATACAACAAAATTCCTGTCCTCTGTCGTATCGGCAGGTTTGCAAATAATCCTGGATACTGAAAATACAGAGTCATCAAGAGTAATATCTATTTCCAAATAAGTAATTATTTGGTAACATAATGTAATAATTGGCTTCTGACAAGTGTTTATTTATATGGACATTCTTGTGAGATTACTTACTTCATCCACATTATCACCAGAAGGGCTCATCTCAACTGATATTATCAGTTATATTATAATTATATAATTGGGTTATATTAAAGTAGTCTATTATAAAAAGTTCCAAACCATTTCTTTGAAAAGCTCTATGGTGAGTTTCTCACCCTTACTCTGGTACCTCTACATTGGGTAAAAGAGCCAGGCTGATGTAAAAGGGTACTAAAAGCTCCATAACCGGCTAAGGGAAGAGTCCTCTGGTTCAGGCACTGCAGAAGATAGCTGTAGTAATGTTACCTTCTCAGGACCAACTTACAAGCCAAGGAGTAGAAGACAAGCCTGGTCTTGGGAGGAATGTGTCCAGGTCAAGGCTGCAATACTGCAGAGCTTCTGGGCAGCGCTACAGCCCATAGGCCTGGAATGCCTATGTTATGTTCTCTAGGCCTCTCAAGCCTTCAGAACATCTCAGGTAAGGGAGGGTGCAAAAATGGCTTAAAGGCACCTTAGTCCTCCCTCTACCAGGACTGTAAGTTCTGTGCTGTACCTGTAAGAGTCCATTTTTTCTAAGAGTAGCTGTTCCACAAAGTAAAATTGTTAATCAGAGTTCCAGAAACACAATGGTTTGTAAAGTACTGAAGCATTTAGTTCCTGGTTTAAAAGAAAAAGGTACCTTTGTGGGTAACTGTATGGTATCCATGAGTATTTGCTGTACATCCTTTAAGCCACCAATCCTGTCCCAGCCCAAGTCTTTAGGTTTGTGTAGGTTAATATTTCTCAGAGATGAAGGAGTAAAATCTTTTAAAGTTTTTTGAAAGTCTAAGGTTGACAGATTCAAGTCTGTTGAAAAAAACACCCCAGGAACAAAACAAACTCCAGTTTAAATCAATTTAGCCTTATTGTGGGGGGGAAAAAGAATATATGCATATGATATCAAAGACAACAAAACTTTCTAAATAACAGTTAAATGCATTTTAAATGTAAAATATAGAGACAGTTTTACTATAACTTCTTGCTTTTGTATTATTGCAAGCACATGCCATATGGTACAACTAAAACAAAGTAGAGATTTGGTGACTATCACATACCTTCCTTGTTGCACGCTCCCTTATTAGAAACACAGGAGTGTATGGCACGATCCACTAGCATTGTAAAATCTCTAGCTATAAACCCTTCTGTTTCCTTTGCAATATGCTGGAGATCAAGATCATATAATCTGTTTATATTGGAGTTCAATTTATTTTCTATTATGGAATGCAGTAATTCACATCTTTGCTCCTGAAAAATAAAAATATACAGTGAATGTATACATAGTTTTACACAGATATGAATTATTATCTTAAGCTTAGAAGACTCAAATGTTTCATATAATGAAAACAGTTACCAACATTTCATTCAGCATAGGAGTTTTGTGACTAATATATAAAAAATACTAACACAAATTGAAGAAAAATTGATTCTTTTATCTGACTTTTTTTAAGAGTTCACCAGCTTTACAATTCTAAATGACTAATTGACCACTGTAACCTCTAGCCCAGCAATGATCATTTCAGAAATCAATCTTTCTATTCTATCCCAGTAATATTTGCATCACAAGCACTGGAATAAATTCCAAATCAGAAATGAAGAATGAGAAATCCTAGGAACAAACAGACCAAATCACACAGATATAAGGGCCTGATCCTGAGAGGCGCTGAGTACCCTCAACTACCTTGTAGAATAAGGCCTATACTGGAAATTTTCATTTGTATTTGGACACTGGTTAAAAAACAAGTCTGGGTAATTTCAGATTACAGAGTTGTCATACAACATAGTTTTTCAGGGGAAGTCTTTTCTTCTGCCACAAGTCAGCACAAGTCAGAGATCTGAATGCAGTCCTTGATTTTTTAAATGGCTTATTTATGACAGGAGAACAATAAGCACCATAAACTTGGGTACGATTCCAAAGTGTTGTGGGCATTCTCTCACACACTAGTACAAAATGTAAATCTTTTTATTTTTCCTTAGAGTACACTATATTTAATACATTGGTTGCCATTTCTTTTGTACCATTTCAATATAGTCTATTTTAAGAGTAGAAGGATATATTAAATTAAACAAATTTTTGAACTAAAACAAACTAGTACCCTTTAAATATTTTACAACCCAAATACAATTTGGGAAAGTATACATTATGGTGAAGTGTCTGTTAATTTGGGTGGTGGGAGACAGACTCGCCACTAGGCATAATTCTCTGTGTTTTTTTCCAAAAAGGAACCCTGAAAATAACATATAGAAAAGTTATATGCTATTTAATATCACAAAAGATCTCTTAAAATCCCCCAATAGCGTTGTTGTGTTTTTGGTTTTGTTTTATCTCAACTTCAGCAGCAAACTGTCCTTTTTTGTTACCTCTTTGGTGCAGCATCTGAGGCTGTAGGGAAGTCACAACCAACATTTTGACCAAGTTATTCAGTTATTGCATTTACCTGATCTGCAGGCTGGATATGTTTGAAGCATTGAAATATATGAGTTCCTTGACCAGAAACAAGGGAAGGATGCAGAGAATGTTCAGACTGGCTTGTGGCAATTAATGCAATCAAACTGCCCATGGAAATAACTTCTTTTATCACATCTTTCAAAACTAGATATAGAAGACATTGTTTCATGAGTAATAAAAGATTATAAATTTCATACATTTATTAATGCTGAGTATTTTTACAGAACTAGAGATATTATATAACACCGACTACTACACTAACTTTTCTGTAATGTATTATAGAACTGTTATCATCTAAACAAATGCATTTATTTTTCAAGGCACAGTTTACTCCAACAAGGAAACACTGTCAGAAATGCTTTGCCTAGAACTAAACTTGTATAGTTATTGATGATGTCTACCCTGTGATATTAAAGATGATTTTCTCTATTGTGAATTCTGCTGCTGTATCTGGAATGAATAAAATGCAGAAAGCTATAATCCCAACTCTGCAGCGTAGTCAGGAAAAAGTTGAAATAATAATATAATTTAGATAGTTTATTGTTTGACTTACCACAATACCAAGGTGTTGAACTGTATTGTGTGCTAAGCCATTGTACTAAGAGTTTAGGATAAACAGCAGTTTTGAACTACTTAGACAGATCTCTAGATGTCATGTACAAAAATAAAGTGTATAAGTAAGGCAGATCATTTATGCTAACTTTTAAAACTGTGTATCAAGATTGTGTGCATAAAACAAAAATGAAGCATTAAGACATTGAAATTGTACATACAACTACTCATTTTGTAATTTAGGTGTACATTTTTGAAAATTTAATCTCAGTGTGAATTCCAGAAACCACAAAAGGAATTTAATTTAAAAAGTTGCAATCTCCCTTTGACACTGCTTAGAAAGTTGAAGATCTGTTATAGCTTAAATCCTACAACAAGGGCATAATTTAAACACAGTTAAAATAATAAAATACATTGATCTTGATTATTTCATATTATGTTATTTCAGTTTCTTGTACTGAAAACGTTTACGTGGAGAGATTTTAATGTTGGCTGCACTTTAGAGAAAAAGATCGTATGGAGGATGCATTGTCCAGTTCTTCACTTAAAGGCTATGGTTTGGAAAAATTTAAATAAAATAACCGATGACCTGCACACAATGAAGTGCACCAAGTAGATAAGAAAGGTACACATTCAGTTAAAAGAAATGCTACTTATGCATAATAATCTATATTAATACTGGTTCAAAATTAATCTGGAACTTGTAAACTGTGGCAGTTTATCTGAGGTGTGAACAATATAGAATGCTAAATGATCCAGAAGTAGGGGTGGTGAAAATAGAACTGTCCAGACAACTGTCATTCAGGTACAAGAAATTCTAAATTACAACACATTTTTATCCAGGCACATAAGAAGCAACAGGAAAAAAATACCCAGAAGCTTTTAGTATAGCATTACCATGTGCAAGTCTATAGCTCTGAACTGCTTCAGGGCTGTTCTCATGCTCTGGTGTAGAAGGAACTCCAACAATGTGATCAAGATCATCCATCAGAAGAATGGATGGCTGTCTCCATGCTGCCTCTAGAAAAACTTCCTCCACTTTTTTTCGTATGTTTTCTAATCTTTTTCCTAAAACAAAAATACAATCTTAGTAACAAAACACAGCATGAAAAAATTAAAATTTTGGAGTTTGATTTATTTCTTTGTGCTGGCAATGCAAAGGGCCTTAAAATGACTCTAAATGGGCAGCTAAAGATTCTCCTTTATCGGAGGAACCTTCAGCTGGCTATGCCAGTTCTACACGAATGCTCGCCTCCTCCCCTGGAATAGGGATCATGCCGGGGGCAGAAGGGGGAATGGCCAAACACAGATATCCAACACAACGGGATCTTTAGTTTATACAACATCAGAGTAAACTAGAACAGCTTCAGAACTATATAAAGCCCAGGATTACAAGGAAAGGATGGTCAGTGGAAAAGTGGCAAAAAGCTACATTTGCCCTCCTACCCTTTACGTTGCACCTAAGTCCTTTTGAACTCACAAGAGAACCTGAATGTTGGTCAACAAAGACAACTAGCACAATCTGAGATCAAGAAGTTGTTGGTACATACAACAATTAGAAATTGTCAATACTACTACAGTTCAGCAAGCACTGAAAATTTAACAATACCTTCAGAAGAATGGCAGGTTTTAAAATTCACCATTCCTGGTTTTCCAATGAAACTATATATAAAGAATATTTATTTTAAATGTTTGCTTTTTTAAAAAGTTATTTTTCATCAGATGGACAAAGTAATTTACATTAGATCTATAAAATTTGTAAAAATATTACAATTTCTAGGCCAAACTTGAAATTAGAAACTCAAGACTATGCTATACAATGTGAAGTTTGTACATTCCTTAACATACAAAAAATAATTAGTTCTCACTAATTTGATATACTTTCACCTGTTCCATGAGAAAAAGAGTATAGATATAATTATATACAACTACTTTTGTTCCAGTCAGCACAGAGAAAAACTACACAGTCCAATTTGCACACTTTCTTTCTTTATTTCATAGTAATGGGGACTAAACATTGAGGTGGTGGTTGAATTCTGGAAAGAAGATGTTGCTTACCCTGTACAGTAGCTGGAGTTCTTCAAGATGTGTGTCTCTAGGCATGCTCCACTTGAGCTGTGCATGTGACTTCACTTGGAAATTTTTGGCAGCAGTTTCCGTTCAGTTCATTTATGTGCCATAGTTAGCCTTGTGCCCCATACCAAGGGTATATGCGGCTGCAACAGATGAACCGCCTTCAGTTCCTTCTCCATTGCAAAGTCCCACAGAGATAAAAGACTATGGGTATGTCTACACTACGAAATTAGGTCGATTTTATAGAAGTCGATTTTTTAGAATTCGATTTTATACAGTCTATTGCGTATGTCCACACTAAGGCCCCGTCCAGACTACCCGCCCGGATCGGCGGGTAGCCATCGAAGTATCGGGGATCGAATTATCGCGTCTTGTCTGGACGCGATAAATCGATCCCCGAACGCGCTACTTCGAACTCCGGTACTCCTGCAGGGCGAGCGGAGTACCGGAGTTCGAAGTAGGAGCCGCGAACTTCGATTGCGGCGCCGCGCGGACGCGAGGTAAGTCGCGTTAGTTCGAACTAAGGTACTTCGACTTCAGCTACGCTATTCGCGTAGCTGAAGTCGAAGTACCTTAGTTCGATCCCGCCCCTAGTGTGGACCAGCCCTAAGCGCATGAAGTCGGCGGAGTGCGTCCTCACTACCTCGGCTAGCATCGACTTACAGAGTGGTGCACTGTGGGTAGCTATCCTACAGTTCCCGCAGTCTCTGCTGCCCATTGGAATTCTGGGTTAAGCTCCCAATGCCTGATGGAGCAAAAACTTTGTCGCGGGTGGCTTTGGGTACATATCATCAGGCCCCCCTCCCTCCCGCCTTCTGTGAAAGCAACGGCAGACAATCGTTTCGCGCCTTTTTTCCAGGGTCCAGTCCACCGGACCCGCTCAGCACGCTGCCTGCCTGGATGATGGGAACCCCAGGCAGGCAGTGGGCTGAGCGGGGCCGGCAGACGGAGCCCCAGACCGGCAGCGGGCTGAGCGGCTCAGCCCACTGCCGGTCTGGGGCTCCGTCCGCCGGCTCCTGCCAGCCGGGGTCCCGCTCAGCCGGCAGACCTCGGTGAGGTCGATCAGGGGTGCCTGGACAGACATGGCTATCCTCCTCTTAGAGCACCGAATGGGAGTGACTCCAGGTCATTCTCTTCTTTAAGTTTCGTCTCATGGAGATTCAGTCCTCTCTGGAATATCATGTGAGCTGGAGGCTTCTTCCTCAGGCTGCTCTCCCAGCCGGCATTACCGTGCGGTCACACCTACCCCAGCCTGCCCCTTGCTCCCATGGCTCATGAAGCCTGGACAGTAGTAAGGAGCAGTTCAACTTGTGGAATGACAAATCCAGAACGAAGGATTGCACTCTATGGGCCACGTTAAGATTATTTCAGAGTCCTAGATAGCATTTAGTCCCTATAAAAGGCTTCATGAAAATTTCCCCCCACCCCTAACAAAAATGTTAATTTATCAGAGCAGCTGGAAGGGTAAGGAACCCGGGACTATAACTTAGAGAGTGCTTCTGTATTATTTAACTCATAATTGATATAGTTCAAAGTAAAATTTCACAGCGCGGTCTGTTCTAAGACTAAAATGCAGGAGGGGAGTCAGAAAAAGGAACAGTGACCTCTTTCCACCCGGTTTCGAACCGGGGACGTTTCGCATGTTAGGTGAACGTGATAACCACTACACTACGGGACTTCTCTTTTTTTGCCACAGACTTTGCCGAATGCACAGGAATGTTTTCTCTAGCTACAGAAGCTACCTAATGCAATGTCTATATCTATGGCCTTCCTGCTCCCAAAGCGGTCATGCCCCTGCCCAAGGCTGACACAGCGCGGAGTGCATGTGACACAGGACCTGGCTCGGGCAGGATCGCTAGTGAGGCATGATACTTTTGCTGTTAAGCAAACACAGCAATTCTTTCCTGGCCTCTGCATGCCTCCATGCATTACGCTGTGCCCTATCAGTGCGGGAGGACTGCATGAGCTCGGAAAACATGTCATCGCAAGTGCGTTTTTTTCGCCTTCTAATCTGCGATAACCTCAGGGACGGAGATGATGGGGGAGCGTAGAAACATTCTGGGGGGACTACATGGTCACCTGTGCTGCTGAGTTCGCCACGCTGGCCAAACAGGAAATGAAATTCAAAAGTTCCCGGGGCTTTTCCTGTGTACCTGGCTAGTGCATCTGAGTTCAAAGTGCTGCCCAGAGCGGTCACAATGGAGCACTCTGGGATAGCTCCTGGAGGCCAATACCATCAAATTGCGTCCACACTACCCCAAATTTGACCCAGCGATGTCGATTTCATCACTAATCCCCTCATCGGGGAGGAGTACAGAAATCGATTTTAAGAGCCCTTTAAGTCGACAAAAATGGCTTCATCGTGTGGTCGGGTGCAGGGTTAAATCTATCTAATGCTGCTAAATTCGACCTAAACTCATAGTGTAGACCAGGGCTATGAAGCAGAGGGGATGGAGGGTGAATAGTGGAGTGTCCATAGGGACACATATCTCAAAGAACTCTAGCTACTGTCCAGGGTAAGCAACCTCTCCTTCTTCGAGTAGCATCCCTATGGCTGTGCCACTCGAGGTGACTCCTGAGCAGTACCCCCTGAAGGAGATGGGAACTTCAGTCTTTGGGTGTGGGAGGAGGCAGAGGATTGGGGCATGGGATGAGGTGAGGTGGGCTCTGGGCAGCGCTTACCTGGACATACCCGTCGCTCAGCGGCTAGGTGGAGGTGTGGTCACTGCCTCTGCCTGCAGGCACCGCCCCCGCAGCTTCCATTGGCTGGGAACCAGCAGGGGTCCCAGCCCTCCCCCCAAAGTTTTAGTCATGGGTATTTTTAGTAGAAGTCATGGACAGGTAACGGGCTGTGAATTTTTTTTTACTACCTGTGACTTGTCTGTGACTTTTACTAAAAATACCTGTGACTAAAACATAGCCTTAATTATGAGTAGGCATGGCAGGTTAGTGACTTCTTAGCATTAGAAAATACAGGTGGAAACCCAGTTAGAAAGTCTCTCGGTAGACACTGGTGTGCCTTAAGCTCAGTCTGCAAAAGATACAAATAGCCTCAGAGAAGTTCAAAAAAGGTTTAGTCCTGTCCAAATAGCATGCCATTATCTTCCTAATATCCCAAAGTATGGAGGCCAGCATCTTCCCTAGTTTGAGGTTTAGGATAAAATATGGGGAGATGAATAGTCCGATTTATATGAAAGTCTGAACTGACTTTAGGTAGGAACTGTAGATGTAGCCAGAGGGACAATTGAAGAAAACAGTACAGAAGGGTCAGCCATTGAAGCCCCTTGCTCACAAAGGCATTTTCCTAGAAAGGTGTAAAAGCATACCGGTAGCTGTTGGTTTAAAGGGAGGTTTTGTCAAATTGACAGCTAGGTTCAAGATCCAGGTTGGGGTGGGCTCCCTGACATGTGGGAAAAGGTTTGATAACTATTTGATAAACCCAGAAGTTGCGAGGTGAGCAAACACATAGGACTCTTCTACAGGCAAATGAAACACTGTGGTAGCTGCCAGATGGACTTCAGTGGAGCTCAAGGAGAGACCTCCCTTTCTTCGGGGTACTCTAAAGTATTCTAAAACTTCCGAGATGGGAAAATCCATAGGAGACAGATGTTGGTGAGTGCCCCAATGGTAAAAGCTTTTTCATTTCTGAAGGTAAGTTTTCCTGGTGGATTCCTTTCTACTGTTGAGCAGGACCTCCTGCACCTCCCTGGAACAGGAGAGCTCTATCTCTGATAACCATCCAGATACCAGGCTTTGAGTCAGAGTTTTGAGACAGGAGTGAAGAATGTTCCCTGTGTCGCACAGGAGAAGGCTGGACATCAATGGTAGATTGATAGCTAGTCAAGAGGAGCGGTGAAGGAGATAAGGGAACCATACTTATCTTGGCCAGGTTGGTGCAATCAAAATGCCTGTGGCTCTGTCCTGTCTGATTTTGTTCAGGTCCCTGAGGATTAGCAGCATTGGAGGAAAGACATATAGAAGGTTCTTCGACCACGAGAGGAGAAAGTCATCCCCCCCCGAAGAATGTTGACCCAGACCTCCCCTTAAGCAGAAGTTCATGAATCTTCAGCTGGCAACAATGGCAAAGGGATCTATCGCTGGAAAACCCCAGGTGAGAGAAATATCTGTCTGAGTATGGATTTGTCGAGTTCCCACGTGTGATCCCACGTGAAGTGTCTACTACGGTCATTGGGTATAGAATGTTGATGTGAACGGTGGACTCCTCTGTGGTCCACCTTCTCTGTACAGTGTGATCCTGTAGGTGAACTCCCTATATGAAGAGGAACATGTCCAAAACAATTGTAACGGTGAGAGGGCAATGTTTGAAAGGAACCCCTGAACATACCTTGTCTGGATTCTTCCAGCAGTTAAGGGAGACTAACACACTTTGAGGGGCAGAGCTAAACTTGTTCATACTGTCCCTGTTGGGGATATCGACTGACCTGAGCCAGGATTGGAAGCAGTGCAGATGCAAGCAGGCATATAAGGTGACAAGGGTGAACACTGCCATGGCCTGAAGCAGTGACTTGAGGACTTAGTTGAACTCTTGCAATTAGTTTTGTCAGGGTGAGGAATCTGTCCCTTGGTAGACAGGCTCTAGATGCTGTAGCATTAGAGTGACTCCAATAACCTCTATCTGCTGTACTGGTAGGAAGAAGGACGTTGTGGTGCTGAGCTGAAGACCAAGCCTTGCAAATAGAGAGATGGTGTTAAAACTCAGGTTTGAACTTTTTCCAGTACCCATCTGTTGGAAATAAACTTCTCCAATGAACGGTAGAAATGGAAGAGACAACCCCCAAAGGTGGAAGGATAGACTGGGGAGGATGGTGTGGCATCTGGTCCAGATTGTGGGAATGTTCATGGTCCCCAACCAACGCATCAGAAGGAATGTTTCACAGATGACGTTTGTTGCGTCAACAGGGCGGTAGTCATGTAGGGTTTTCCTTTCTGCAGTCTGGGTTCCTTCTCAGGTTGCTCAGGTAGAAAACTGGGATAGGTTGTACCCTTGAGCCGTTTGGGACCTACTGAACCTCCTTTTGTTTGTAGGTGCACATATCCAACAAGTCAAGTGTTGCCCTAGAATACTTCAAGGAACGTACGGACTCCTCCGTGGTCTCACTGAATAATTTGAGGCGATTAAAAGGGAGGTCCTTTACAGTGTCTTGGATGTCACATGGGAAACCTGAGGATTGCAGCCACCATAGTTGTGTAGATGGAATGAGCTGCCATGTCAGTTGCATCAACAGAAGCCTGTAAAGTCATTGTGGCCAAGCGATACCCCTCATTAATGATAGCCTGAAATTGCTGCCTGTGTTTCTGGGGAGATGCTCTGTAAAAGACTTTATATAGATTTCATAGATTTTATGTGATTATATTTTGTGAGTATCACCTGATTATTCACATTTCTAAACTGCAGAGTAGCAGACGAATAACTCTTGTTAACAAGTACATCTAAATGCTTTTGGTCCTTGTTATCTAGGGTAGCCTTTGAATGGTGTGCCTGTTCTGTTCACTGATTGCATCCGCAATTAGGGAGTTGGGAGTGAGAAAATACAAATTCTGAGCCCCTAGCCAGGACATGGTATTTTTTAATTCACCCTTTTAGCTGTTGGGATGGCAGTGGCAAGAGTTTGCCAAATTGTTTTGGCAGTTCCAACAGCACCTCATGCACAGGCAGGGCCACCTGTGATAAAGATGGTGTACGTAGAATGTCCCATAATTTATGCTGGGTTTCTTGGACTTCTTCTATTGGATTTCAGAGCGATCTGTCACTCTCTTCATCCACTCCTGGAACTGTTTGAAGTCATCCGTGTTAGATGGAGGAGGCATAACTGCTTCACCTGGAGAGAATGATAAAATATTTGCCTGAGGAGTAGCCTCCTCCTCATCCCTCCTTTCTTGCTCCTCAAGTGTTTCCTCCTGCAGGAGGAATTGCTAAGGAGGGATTGATGGGAGCAGGGAACACTGTCTCTGATGTTCCGCATGAGTGTTAGGTGCCTTAGAAAATTGCTGGTGATATAATGCCCAAAGGTTCCCATCTGGCCACGGAAGTGATCTGTAAAGAAACGGGGGAGTTATCCAGGACTGGTCATACCAGGGAGGGTGTTGAATCAGCTTACATCATGAAGGCAGTGAAATGTCCCTATACTGAACATCTTCAGGAGAATCAGTTTGGGTAAATAGACATGAAAGCTCTGAGCTGATATTTGAGAGTCTGAAGAGCTCTCGTCTACATAGTGTGACAGCAGAGCAGATGACAGCGGAGTGATGATCTGCTTGTCTGGCTGTGTGGGTACTGGGGAATCATAAGGTACTGGTGAAAGGTGGGGTATCAAAGATAATGCAGGCTGTGGTACTTGGAGTCTAAACGAGCTCACCAGAGGAGTCTCAGGCTCATCTGAGACAAATTAAATCCCTGGAGAATCTGTACTCCTGCAGTACTGGGTGGGCTTGTGTAAAGACTTGGTGAGCTCCAGACGTAGAAGGCTGAGGCACTGATGTTGGCTGAACCGTTGGTCAAGATACTGATGCACAGTTGGTGTGGATGGTTCCGGCTTCTTAGGTGCAAAGTCTTTATCTCTAGTACTCTGCTCATGCTTCAACGGTACGTTGGGCACTGGGACAAGACTTAAAACAAGCTGAGATTTAGACAAACTCAAGCTCAATCTGGAAGCCTCAGTACCAGGACTGCTTGAAACCTCCGCAGAAACCTTTGAAGGGCACAAAGTTTCTGGTATGATAGGTCTTTTAGAGGAGAATTCTCTCTGAGGAGATTTCACAGATCTCCTAGTCAGAGTCTTCTCTGCATCTGTCCAGCATACCCCAAAGACAAAACAGGCTTCATTCATCTACCAAAGAATAAAAATGGACTAGAAACTAGTTAACAGGCAGAATTGTAAATGAACGCTACTGTCTCAGGTGAGTGGTCAAGAAGGAACAGAGGGCGGTTCATCTCTTGCAGCCCTATATGCCTTTGGCTGAATGGACATTACTGATGAAAATCTCATATTGAAGGTGGATGCACACCTCAAGTGGAGCACCCACAGGGACACTACTTGAAGAAGCACAAAAAATTAGAAAAGTGTACATTTTGAATAAGCTTAAATGATGGAATTAGCACAATGCAATGAATTTATAAAGGTGCTTATTGCCAGGCACCAAAATGCATTATAGAAACAATACAAAACATTTTAAAGAAAAGCCACGCAGCCCAAATAAATAGCTAGATCAAAGTTTTATAATACTGTAGATAATTTGAACATAATAAAATGATAAGCCCTGAATGCTTCCCTATCATTATAACAAATGTTTGAGTGAAAAAATATGATCATAGTCATACCTCTTAAAGCCTTACAGTCAATTACTTCCACATGAGCATCCAATCTATCAAAGGCTTCTTTGCAGATGGCCTTCGCTAATGTTGACTTTCCACTTCCCTACAAAATAAATGTTGGGTAGTCTTCTAAAACAACATCCAGAGTAACAGAAACTACTTTTTTCTCTGTTTCTGTGGACTATTCCTCAGGAAACACAGATGCTAAATAGATGGCTGGTTGTATACAGGGTGATTTTCATTCCTTGTCAATAGTAGTACCTAGTACAGGCCCAGTTCTGATCCCACTGAAATCAGTGATAAAATTCTCACAGATTTCAATGGGTTCAGGATTTGCCATTAAACAACATGGGAAATATAACAGGAGAATCACTGAGAGTCAAATGTGTGAAGTGATTTCATGCTAGTGTTTAGGAAAAAAAATTATGATTTTTTTCTGAATTCAAATAATTTAAAAATAAATATTAAATAATGTTGCGGCATACACATATTTGAAGGGTAAAAACACAGTGTGGAATAATCTTCCAAGCTAAATGATGGAAGCTCCAGTGTTAGGGGCATTTAAAACTTAGATGGTAAAAAACACTAAAATATAACAGAGGAAATGATGCTGCATTGGCAGAGGAGGTGGATTAGTTAATCCAACAGCTCTTTTTCAATTCTATTCTCTGATTCCTTGTAGCAGAAAAGAAACAGGTTTACAATGCCTGTTTGGAGTATTAAAATTAAATTAGTGCAAGAAAACGATTTTGGCATACAGGTAAAGAGAGTTGTAGAAATGCACCTTTGTTCCTGTGAGCAGGACAGCTCCACTGCGCAGTCCCACAGCTATGGTAGCTAGCTTTTGAGATAAAGGGCGTCCCAAGAGGCTGTGGGTTATGTGCTCAAAGGAGGATGTTCCTAGTTTACCCACTCCTCTGCAAAGTAAGGCAAAACAAATAAAACATTAGACAAGCTACGGCTGTCTCAGTACACTCAATCTAGGTAATAATAACTACTTGAATTCATAATAGCATGCTTTCCATACATACTGAAAAACCCTAAGTGCTTCAGATGTTCAAGAAAATCTATGGCCGCTTCAATTAGATGCCATAGAACTTCTACACTACGCAAGTGGCATAAAGGGGCATAGCTAGCCCTTGCAAAATATCCCCATCACATGTGGTTTTCCAGCCAGTGAAGAACTATTGTAAAAGCTCTACACCAGCCGCCTTCCCTATGCTGGCATAGAGGATGTGTCCAGGCATAGGAGATGTGTCCAAGGGTGTGGTCAGGAGAGGGTATAGCCAGAGCACACTACACTTTTGGTGTAATAGCCTATAGAAAGCTATTACAAGCTGGCATAACTCAGAGCAGCCTGGGGACAACGAAGGTCCTTGACCTGGGCCAGAATTAGGGAAATACAAAATTGGCTTAAAGCTACTTTTATTCACCTCCTTTCCTAAACTGTGGGTCACTTTTAACCTGACAGCACGCCTTTAAGATCCACAAACAAGATAGCAGTTTTAGATTTCAACTTAAAGAAAATACATACTAACAACAAAAAAGAAACATCTAGCAGTATAGTACCCCTTGACACTAGCGAGGCCCTGGTTTGGTACAGATTGAGAGAAGAGCGCCACCTAGTGAATTATCAACACGGCTTCTGGGAGTACATAGCATGGCAAGGCATCTCCTTCCAGAGACTTTTAATTTTTCAATCTGGTTTATTTTTCAATATTGGGTAGGCCCAAGTAGTTCTCGTAAGCCAAACAAAATCCCAAATTCATAACACAAAAAGAAATGCCTTTCCCTGCCCCTCTCTTGTGTGTTGTCTTATTACGCTGGCTTCTGGATGCCAGTCTTTCCACAAACAGCAGCTAACTAGGTCATTTCCCTTATAGGGAGGCGAGCAGCCTTCCACCCAGGAGCAGCCTTTTCTCCCTGCTGCAGCTTGTTTCTCATCCCTTCTTCCTCTCTCACCAGAAGTGGGGTTTTTAAAGGTCATTGGACTCAGGTGTGTCTACTTAGTCTGTGGTAACCTCTTTTCAGTTCATAAGGAAAAGGGCCTTCACCTTTCTAGGGCTGATATAACTGCTTTCCACCACTCTCCTATAATTTTCAGGTCTGACTTTGTCAAAGTAGGTTGTCCTTCAAGACATCTCATCCAAGGATCCGATCCTGCAAACACTTTAGAACGTACATCACTTCAGTTGTGTAAGTAATCCCATTGACTACAATAAGGCTACTCACAAGAGCAAAATAAAGGTGTAAATAAGTAAGTGATTACATGATCAGGTCCCAAGTATTGTGTCAGCCTGACCCAGTCCAAAGAGATGTCTAGTTGTCTAGTTACATTTTTCACAGAATTTTTAACAGCTAGTTTAGTTTTCCAGAAGCTGTGCATTTTCTAATATATCTGGCTTTCTTTTTTTTCTTCCCATATTTGACATTGTCAAAATATCTCACCCTAAACTGTTTAGTTTGTGGAAAGGAAGGATCTGGTCAGTATCATGTATAGTAGACTGTGTGCTGTCATCATCAGCTTTTGTAGGCATAGGATTTATAAGAACCTATAAACAAAAAGAAAAAGTCAATATTTTAAAAATCAAATATACATTTACAAAAGAAAAGTACAAAACTGATTTGCATCTTTTTGTAATTTGTTTGAAGAAAACACTGACTAAATGTTTTGATGAAACTATACTTGCATGAAAGACTCACATATTGATAAAATGGTATAGATGAAAGCTTCATTCATACTAGCTAAAGAGGGTAATTATCTCTTCATATAATATATAAGGCCCATTTGGATACTAGTGCTAACATGTCTCCAACGTGACTAATCTTGGACATAGTCTTCTAATAATGATGTGGTTCTGTGGCAGCAGTAATAAGGATAAACTTCTATTTTACTTTTAGTGAACAAGTTTGCAGAGCAACAGGACAGTTTTCTTCACTGCTTCTGTCATGCAACTGCATCAATATAAAAAAATTAGCTCATCACCAGCAACAATAGTGGGGTATGCTAACATTGGAGACTCAGATCTTGACTCAACAAGCAGTTTAGGAAAGGGAATGCTTGTCCCATAAGAAGAGGCGGGGGGAGGGGGGGTTACGGGGAAAGGGAGAGATGCAGGACACAGAAGCAGTTTGAGAGCAAGAGCACGGCATGAACTGGGACAGGTGTGGATTTAAAGCAGCCCTCACATTTGATGGAATAAGCCATTAACACCTCCCCACTTCACATGTTCCAGACAGTACAATGTCTTGGGTACCAAGGGGACAAAAAAAAGGTGAAATAGGTATTTAAGACAATTAAATATGAAGAGTGGAATTTTCAAAATTGCTCAGTGTTGGCCTAATTCTGCTCCCATTGAATTTAGTGGGAATTTGATCATTGCTACAGAATTTAGGTCCAAAATACTATGGACTATGTGGAGTCTTAGCAAAGCCTCATGCTATAAGGTAACACATGAGATGTGCATATATGGTGATGAACACAGGCACTACAACATTAAATTACTTAATACTGTAATTGAAACAGACACATATGATACACGGTTAATTTTATTTTTCACCACATGTAACAGAATTTAAGTTACTTGATACCTGATACTATGTGATATTTACTTGTATATTTGTCTTCTGCAGCAAACTGGGATCCATCATAAAAATATTCTCCGATTTATTTTCTTCAGTGTGAGAAGGATGTACTACACTAAGGACAAAATCTTCCATTCCTGTGGAAACACACTGAAAAACTATCAAGATTTCAAATTAACTCTATTTTTCTTCAGCACAATATGAACCCAGTAATATATATATTTTAAATAAATGTAATCTAAAATGAATGAATTAAACTAAGATCACTGTTAAAGATTGACTTACATCTACAATTTAAATGGAAGGAAGCATCTGTTATGTCCCTCAGTATACAAACACCATTTTTAAAAAGAAATGTTGCCTAAGGAGACTTCATAATACA
Source organism: Platysternon megacephalum (assembly GCA_003942145.1). Taxonomy (NCBI): domain Eukaryota; kingdom Metazoa; phylum Chordata; order Testudines; family Platysternidae; genus Platysternon; species Platysternon megacephalum. Next base: position 1,562,388 of record QXTE01000081.1, on the reverse strand, counting down.
GAGAGAGTACAGACATAGCCACAGCAGAGGACATAGTTTTCCTTACCTTCTTTAACAACTAGTTGTATGCAGTGTGTGTCTGTCATTATCCAGGGAAGATCAACAGTAGTGGTATCCTCCAACCATGAACTAAAAGCAGATTTTATGTCATCTTCACTTATGTCTTTATGCTAAACAGGAAAATGGGGGAGGTGGAAAGAGGGAGGGTTGCTTTATTAAGGCTGTTCCTTTCCAAATGATAACCCTTCAGTATAGATGGTATTTGTTCCTAATGGTAGCTCACAGATGGAAAAAGTTCTAATGGCATTGTTCATTCATAACACTAAGTCCTGTCACATCCCCAGTTTCCAACAACCTATCTATGTTGGATACAGATATGACTCCCATTACCATAATGTTGGAACACCTCACAATCACTAATGTATTTATCCTCACAACATACCTGGGAGGCAGGGAAATTCTATTATCCCCATTTCACAGATGGGGAACTGAGGTACAGAGAAATTAAATATCTTGCCCAAGGTCACACAGGAAGTCTGCGGCAGAGCAAGGAATCGAAACTGGGCCTCTTGAATGCCATGCTAGCCCTTTAACTACTGGAGCATCCTTCCTCTCAAAGGCAAGGGAGATCAACAGAGATCTCTTTGGGAAGGGAAGAAGCTCTGTTCAGAAAGGAAAAAGAGGATCCTACCATATTATTCACCTAATTTTCCACCTTTCTCTTTGCTTCCTTTGGGAACTAAAATCACTTGAGCTGAAGTAGAAAAGAAAGGAAGAACTCTATATTAAATTTATATAAGATCACATAAAATTACTTTATATTTCTTTAGTTTACTGCCTTCAATATATTTATTTTACACCTATTTACAAAAACCTCAGGTTTAATTACTACTTAGTTCAACCATCCACCCTGCAATCAACTATTTACAGAAAAAAGTAGTATTTATTAAACTGATAGATTTCAACCATGGTATATTTTAAAATATAGTAAAAAAGCAAAACAAAATTCAGTCCGTTTGTGGACAAAGAACACCAGATGCATATGAAAATTCTGTGCTTATTATAGATTAGTACTATATGTTTTGTGGAGCAACTAAAGTGCAAAATGACCACACAAGTGTCACAGCAAAACAAACATACTGCCCATAATGAACTAACCCAGTGAAGACACATTTGCCTTGTGTAAGAGCAGCACTGGGTGGACAGTGAGAGCTGACATTAAATAGTTTTTTTTTGGCATAGATTTGCAATGAGAACAATGGGTGTGGCTCAGTTGAGGGAGGATAGAGGGGTTCAAATATTTACTTCACTATTAAATTTATAGCAGAAGGAAAAAAGCAAAGATAATTCAGAGTAAAACTTAAAACACCAAATTAAAATGTATGAATATGCCTTAACTATCTTATTTAGAAACTCTCCCCAGGTATTGCCTGCTAGAGGAGCATAAGAGCTTCTTCTCAAAGGAGTTTCAGACTCAGCACTGGGTTTCTTTGCCTTTGTAGGTTTAAAGCTGGACTATACTGATCCACACCAGCTGAGGATCTGGTCCAATATTTCTTTTGTAAATCACTTTTATTTTTTAATGGCAGTCTTATCTATGTGGGACCTTGTCAAGGAGAAAATGTTGCTTATGTCCTAAGCTGAAGTGGGAACCATACTACTCTTGCTATGTAATGCTTTCTAGTGCAGCATTATGTAATTATGTACAACAATATTCAAATATAATTTTGGGATTCAGTCCTGTAAACCCTTAGCAACATATGTGAGTAGCCTTTAACTTCTCATGCCTCACAGGCATATAGGTTTCTAGGATTTACCCCTTACACTACATAGCAATATTTTATTAAAACTATGTCAGAACAAACTTTACAGAGTAAATGTTTTTATTTATAAAACACACACAGCCTACACCAGGTGGCTCAGGGTCCTGCACATAACGAGTACACCTCTACCTCGATATAACGCCACCCGATATAACACGAATTCGGATATAACGCGGTAAAGCAGTGCTCCGGAGGCGTGGGGCTGCGCACTCTGGTGGATCAAAGCAAGTTCGATATAACGCGGTTTCACCTATAATGCGGTAAGATTTTTTGGCTCCCGAGGACAGCGTTATATCGAGGTAGAGGTGTAATATTTAATTACATTATTAACATGGAAAATGCCAATGTGTTAAACAGAAGGAGAGAGAAATTATGAAGGAAAAGCAAAAGAGAAGACAGATGTGATTTGAAAATGTATGGAGACTGGTCTAGTGGTTAAAGGAGACTAAGTGCCCGAACTTTTGGCTCTATTCCTCAACCATTGTATGACCTTGGGCAAATCACTTTATTTTTATAAAATAGAAAATCTGTATTCAATACACTGTAGAATGAGTATTATAATACCTCCCAAACACAAAAGGGTGTTGTGAGGTTTAATTACTTGACATTTATAATCCTTGGATGAAAGGTGATACAGAAGTATGAAGTAATATTATATATAAAGTTTCATTTATACAGATGGTACAAGTGTCTCGCTGATTTAGATATAACTTTAAATCATAAAATTGTATTTATTGGAGGGGAAATTGCATTTGGAATAATGAATATTTTAAATATTAGTCTAATGTGATTTGAAGTTCCCAAATTATCACCTGACAAATAAAAAACAAAACAACACTGATAAACCTTAACCAGAGCAACACTATCGTTGCTTAAACATATGCAAAATGACTGAATGATATACTAAGAACACCAACTCACTAAATTCCTTTTGGGTTGTAATCTAAGAGATGCTGGAATTTTAGGGACTGATTCCACTGACTTAATTCTGACCGTTGCATGCATTTCTATATGTATTCTCTTTCTCAGGCCATCTGGAATCTGAAATATATAAATTTAAAACAAAAAGTAAAAAGAAAAGATGGTCACACAGCAGAAATTGGTTACAATATCCCACAAGTAACTTCACATTCCATGCAAGTGTATCCATCAATAAAAGCATTTCCATTACATTTGATCATCAGCCTGACCTGACTAGTTGTAATTTGCAATAGAATTTAAGAGGAAACCATTCTATTGCCAGTTGGACTCAAATCTTCTTCCCTCACACTCTCTCCTCCTAATTGCCTCTTTTGTTCTTTGTGGAAATAGTTAAAACTTGTTAACATCCTTAGAAACAAACAAATGAAGTGAGATAAAAGAGTGAAGGGGAAGGAGGAATCTGTCTGCATTGTATTACCATATAACTTTTAAAAGTTTATGCCTATCCTAAAAATGCTTCAGTTTTAATAGCCATTTGAAAAAGCTTCTTTTCTTTTAAATACAAAATTCATATAAACCTGTCTTAACCACCAGTAATGCATTTGATAATTGATTCATGAGTGTAATATAGACAGACAGAGAGGCAGCCTTACAGAAGAAGCCATCTAACTTAGCTAGTGAAAATGTAATGATCTAGTAATTTTGAACATCTTAAAAAGTCTGCACAAGTTTTTTGTAAATTAAGATATAACAGTTGTGTGCTTGAAATTACAATTGAATACATCCTATTTAGTATTTGATTACAAAGATGTTAAGAGAATCTGAGCAGTAAGAATTTGAGCTTTCCCCCACCCCTCTTGTATAGCTCCTTTCATCCACTGAACGCAAAGAGGGTAAGTATCATTAACCTTATTTTATAGATTAGAAAATTGAGGCATTGAAAGGTGAAGTGACTAGCTCAAGGTGACGCAGCAGGTTAGTGGCAAAGCCAAGGATAAAATTCAATTTTCATAGCTTACACTAACCAATTTGTCCTCCTTTATTTGAAATATATATTCCTTACACTCTATTATAACTTAATTTAATTCCTAAATTGAAACAGCTCAAAAATGAAGAGCCTATTGTCACTAAGAGACTATACAGTAAGTCATATTTGGAAAATAGCACTTGAAGTTCTCAGCTGATATACAAAACTGAAGTCTACAAGAGATGGCAGTAATGACTCTGCTATTGGCTGGTATTCTCATTCCCACAGAAAAGGATGGTGAATTGGTGGGAAAACTGCCTTAGAAGCCACTGTTTTAAAACATCCAAATGCTGATTTTAAAAGCATTTTATCTCTTTTATTGATCCAACATCTGTTTCCAGGGAACCAAGAACAAAAGCTAGCAGCAGAACTGTCAGGACACTGAAATGTCAGTGGCTGCCAACTGAGACCTGCAAGTGCAATCTTCCAAAACAGCATGTAACGATATGTCTACACTGCAAACACCCCCCTCCTCATAAAAAAAACCAACAAAAAACCCACAGTAGTTAGTCTCAGAGTACGGGTCAACTGACTTGGGCTTGCACTACAGTGCTAAAAATAACAATGTAGACATTCTCACTTGGGCTCTATTTTTAGCCCTAGTGTGAGCACTGCAAGCCTGAATCAGTTGACCTGGGCTCTGAAATTCTTAGCTGCATTTTTATTTATTTATTTTGCAGTGTGTATGTATCCTGATATCCAGCTGGAGATTCCTATTAAGGTTTTCAGTGTCTTAAATGTGAATTATTTTTTATTAATATAAAATAATTTATTTTAAACAAACTATTTTTTTAAAGGAGTTTCTTTAATTAAAGTTTTTAAAAATTACTAAAATTATACATCAATTGTACAATGCTATGATATGTAATACTATCACTTCTTAGTTTGTTGAAGGCTGGAGGCCAGAGCACACCAGAGAGTCATGAGTATGTGATGTAACCACATACCTTGTTATATGTAATATCTATGTACACATAGATAATTTCAGATTCTCTGGAGTACTATAGCTACAAGCAGACTGTTAAGGCACTCCAGAAAAATCTTTAAAAAGATGCTGGAGAACTTTCTCATTTTTGCTGTAGAATTGCCACAGAGCTGCGGAGACCCAGCCTATGCTGTACATTTCAGAGGGCTACTGCTAGGTTTGAGTAGTCCAGAACACGACAAATTAGCAAAGAACAGCTACACTTGATATTATCTATTGTATTTTAGTCTACCTTACTTAAAAAATTAATGTTTACAAAATCTACTCTATACAATTTTATACTAATCAAGCAACCCCTAAGTTATCTTATTAAAAACCCAAAAGCAACTGTATTCAGACTAACCCAAACTCTTCCAACATGCATGGCTTCCACACTGTTGTTATGCTTTATGGCACTCTCTAGATCTTCAAATCCATTCCACACTATCTGCACAACAGAGATCTCACTGGATTCTTGACTGATATTAGAGCCATACTGGTTTCTGTCTTCTGTGCTGGACATTTGCTTTTGCTTCTCAAATGGTAGATTCTGCTTTGCTTCTCGATGGCATTGTCTTGGGGAGCGAAGCTTACTAATCTTCCCATAAGACACTTTAATATTGGGATCTAGATCAACAAACTCCAGATTCCATGGAAAAACATGAACGGTATTTTTCTGAAATGCCTTTGTGGCTGATGTGCTCTGTACACTAGGAGGCTGGGACTGACATACTCTGAAAATAGAGTCCATGTGAATCAAGTTTAATAGTTCATCTCTGAATGCACTCATTTCACTCGTACCACAGGAAGTCTCCTGTTTCTGCTCAGGAGAGCGAGAGAAAATGCTCCCGATAAAATTCCATACATTTGGCAGGACATTTGAGCCAAATGTCTCTTTTCCATCTGGCTTACACTGTTCGAGGACACCTGGATTTAAATGAGATTCTTTGGCCAAAGGTTCCTTTATTATTTCTCCTTGATCCATGTTACTTTTAATAAATCTTTCATGTAAAAAGTCACTTTTTGAGGAAGGCAGATTGGTGGTGTTTTCTTCAAGCTGGCGTGTTTTTGGACATACAAAAAGCTGTGTGCGAGGTTCTAGTCTCCCATAAGAAGCAGGTGGCTTTAGTGTACCTGCAATTAAACAAAAATCATCAATACATTTATCCACCCTTGATAAAGGCTCTCTGTAGCATTGTATGAAATGCCTCCATCACCACTTACCAATTCGAATGTAAATATGAGTATTCTGCTCAACCCACACTGGGAAGATGGCTTTTGGAAATACTATTCGAATCTGGTCAAGAAGATGCTTTTCAAGAGAGGAAGCATACAGCTCCTAAAGACAACTTTGCATAATTAGAAATCAAATACTTTACATTACATTTTGCATTTGTTTTAAGATACAAACTGTATATCCCTATATAAAATCAAATTTGAATTATACACATGCACTGTACACCACCAATGTATAGGAAACAGTGCCTTGAGGAGAAATGGAACAGGTTGAGAGCCGGGGAATGCTTATCATGAATAACAAAAGTATGAGAGCAATTTAAATGTTTTTATTACCAGTATTTCCCAATCATCTGCAGAGAGGGGTTCCACTTCTACTTGCTGACAGGATAAGGCTTGGGAGCATGGCTCAAGGAATATCTGACAGACAATAACACTTTTAAAAAAAAATGTTTAGCCTCTGATATTTACATAAAGAAAAAAGTTAAATCTTTAAGTAATTTGAAAGAATTAAGTCTGCTTCACTGTACATTTTGGATGATTAAAATTACTTGCCTTTTAAATTACATTAGCTATACCACTTAACACAGCATGACGCTTCAATATATTACTCCTGAGGGAATTCTACACCAAAAAATTAAAAATTCAGTGCCAAAAAATTAAAAAATTTGTGCACATTTTAAAATTCTGCAATTTTTTTTGTCAATAAATAACTGTGGAAGCTCCAGTGGGGAGCACAGGCCAGTGCTGTACAAAGGTGGGACATCACCCTGCAGCCCTCCCTCCCCCCAGGACACGGACTCGGTGGTAAGGCTGCACCCGGACCCTGACACAACGTAAGGGCCAGGCCTACCCCAGAAACACCCTGGAGCCCTGGCCTCTGTGCCAGGCACACCAGGTGCAGGCAGGCTCAGCCAAGCAGGATCCAAGTGTGGAGGCATCCAGGTGAGGGGTGAGAGGGTTCTGTGTGAGGCAATCTGGGTATGGGCAGCTCAGTAGGGGAGATGGATGCACAGGAGCTCGTTGTGGGGTTCTGGGTGCAGGGAAAATGAGACTCTGCAGGGGAGCTGGGTGAAGGTGGTTGGGGCTCAGCAGCTGGGGTATGGGTGAGGGGGTCTGGGCCTTGACAGGAGGGTCTGAGTGTGGAAGGGCACTTCGGGGTGGTCCAGGTGCAGGGGGGGGGATGGGGCTCATCAGGTGGGGGAATCGATGGTCCTGCTTAACGGTTGAGCCCCAGCTGCTGCTGCTGCTGAGGGGCACCGTATGCCGGGCGGCACCGCATGCCGGGCTCCCACTTCCCCCCTTTCCCATCACCTTTCCTTTCCCCACTGCCCCCTGTCCCTATCCCCCTCCCCTTTCCTCTCTCCACTGCCCCCTGCCCCATCCCCCTCCTCTCACATCCCCCTCCCTTATCCTACCCCCTTCTTTCCCCATTGCGTCTTCCTCCCATCCCAGCACACAACCCGCATTTCCCCCACCCCACCCTCTTCCCCTGCCCCACCACAAGCACTCACAATTGTACAGAAAACAGGAAGGCTCCGAGCACAAAGAATGGAGAGCGTGACCAGCACTAGGACCCAGGAGGCAGCATTCAGCTGCAGAGTCAGCAGCTGGAACTGAACCCTCCTTCAGCCAGGCAGCTCTAAATTCCCAGAAATGGCAGCGGCATGTGACCCAGCGTGCCCCCCCATTCCTCGCCTCTGTTTCTTCGGGCAGTGCCTCCCCCAACTACTTCCATGGGCATCCCCAGGCCAGCTGCTCCCGGTGCCAGAAAGCATGGGAGGTGGGTGAACCCCTGGCTTAGGGAGGCTAGCCCCCAGCCCCGCCCTGCCCCTTCCACCAGCGGCCACGCCCCTTCCACACCCACCAGAGCCCAGACCCACTGGCCCCTGCCAGTGCCCCCAGTCCCCCCCATGCCTGCTGGCCCCTGCCTCAGGCTAGTGCCCTCAGCCCCCCCGGCCCCAGAGTGCCGGGCAGCGCGGCCCCAGCCTCTCCGGGCCACTCCGCTGGGCCCGACCCCAGGCCAGCATGCCCCAACTTCCCTGGGCCGTGCCGCCAGGCCTGACCCCCAGCATGCCCCAGCCTCCCCGGGCCCCAGCACCGGGAGGATGGGTGGCACGGCGCAGCCCTGGGGGCACACCGCGACCCCAAGCCTGCCTGCCCCAAGGAACAGCAGGCAGGATGGGGTCTGGGGGTAGAGCATGGGCAGGGGGACGTCAGGCTGTTTAGGAAGGCAACGCCTTCCCGTGCCTACGATACTCACCGTCCATGCTGGAAAACACTCGGGCACGTGACCACTCTTGCGGCTTCCCTTTGCTTCCCCATCATTTTCTGCTGGGAAGCTAAGAAATCTGCAGATGGACCTGAATTCCGTGCCTGCGCAGTGGTGCAGAATTCCCCCAGGAGTAAAATATAGTATGTGATCTCTTTTGTGCCATGCTTAGGCTATAGACCCCCCCATTCCTCTATAATCAACACAGCAGGTACAAAGTGAAAAGAAGTAGCAACATCAATAATATTATTAGTGGATTAACTATCAATCAAATTTCAAAGCATACCAAGAACACAGGAATCACCATACGGGTTACAGAAGTATTTTAAAAAACCTAACTAAAACCAAACAAAACATAGAGCACAGTTTCTGAATACATGTTTCTGAAATTTTGAATTAGCCTAAAAATAAAGTGGAATTTGGAAAGCTCAAAAGTATAAATAACTGTATACAGATATACAAGGCTGAAGCAGTTGAAAAGCAGTTTTCCACTTGTAAGGAAAAATCACAGTTTTATGAGTGGGCTCACAGAAGCATCACTTCCACAGCACAACTTTCAGGAATTGATCATCTCACTGGTATGAGCTGACCATCAGGAAGAATGCTGGGAGCTGATGCAGCTCAGGGAGAATCAGATTGTTTCACAGAAGCCAGTCAATACAGAAAAAAATAAAGGGTGATGTTTACCAAAAGTTCCATTGGTCAAAGAGTAGCACTCTTCAAGATACTGGCATCTTAACATTTTTTTTTTAAATAACGTTCTCTTAAAATGAGGCAACTTTTAATCCTCTGTCCTCTGGGCAACTGCAGCTTCAAATCAGGTTTTCCAAAGTAAGCAATTGGCTTTACATCCTGCAGGATCCTAAAGTTTCAATGTATACAATACAAATAAGAAATATCCTTTCCCTTCCATACAATAGTAAATAGAAGAGAATATTTTTCATGGAATACTATTACTGCAAATAAACACATGCTTCCTGAAGGCAAAGGGATAGTGGGGCCATCTATTTTAATTTGTTCCTTTGACAGGACAGAAGACTTTATTTATTTGGTGAATTTTTTGCTAGGATCTGAAGGTTGCTCATAAGGATTTTCTTCTGTGAGCTAGAAATTTCCAGATTTTAACAGGATAACTGTAAGGATTTATTTATTTATTTAGAATTTGTGTATCTTAAATAAGCATAAATGTGTAAAAATCTGGCCACAACTACAGCTAGGGGGGCAACAGTACCCTAATCTAGTTAGATCTCATCAGCAGAGCCAATATCATTATCTTGTGAACAGTAGGAAAATGGCAGATTTTCACAATATTCTATGGGCTACTTTTCTTAACTATTGTATCTAGAGACAGGATAAAACAATTCCAGTTGAGATTAAAATAACCACTCCAGCAGCTATACAACGTCATGCACATTTTCCAGTTACTTCTGCTGTTGACCCAACAAGATGTTTTATAGTCCAGTGGCCGGATAACCATTAGCTTTCCAGTAATGATTTTCCAAAAGCAAACAAGTGGAGGTGCCACACTGCCTGACCTAAAATGTTCCCTGCTGTGCCTTCTTTCTATAAATAAAGTTTATCATGTGTGAAATATACTTAGAACAGCTGTGTGTGAAGTAATACTTTTCTGCCCATGTTAATTTAATTTTCCACCTGCTATAACCAAAACACTGTGTTGTTGAAAAGATTAACAGTCACACGATGGACAAAACTTTGGCTGTGTACTGTCTCCTGGGCACCTGTCCAACTTCTCTTTGTAACAGGAGTCACAAGAAGAACTATAGCACCTGGTCTAACAGTGAGGAAAGGCAGATCCTTTTACAGCAAATCTCCAACGTGTAGAAGGAGAAATGAGTCGAAGTCTCAGGGCAGAAAGAATGTCAAATGAGTTAGGAATAAGTGCATAATTATAAACAAAATGACAAGAACTGAAGAAAACAAACAATTACCATGAGAAAATTCCAAACTTGTTTTATTTCTTTTAAAAATACTTTCCCTTTAAATTAACATTTCACTACACACTCAGACTTCAATCCTGCGAAGACCTACCCAAATATTTAACTGTACACCCTGTAAGTAGATCTACTGATTTCAGTGGGTAAATCTTTGCAGGACTGGGGCTTAAGCCCCGACTCCTGCAATTTATTCCATGTGAGTGGACACCTCTTACCACATACAGCCCCAGCGAAGACAGTGGGGATCTGTCTGCCTGCATGGAACAGGTTGCATGATTGTAGCCTAAACTGTAAAGCATTATTCCTTCAGAATATTTTTTTTTTTAAGTGCATTCCAAACCTGCTCTCCTTCTGCAATGCCAAGTTTCTCTGCTAGGTGTCTGTTAATTTCAGCAATATTTTCACCATGGTGACCATGATGTCTGATTTCCATCCAACTCAAGAATATAGGCTGGTGACCCCAGGAGACTTTCACAGCTTGGCCCTGTTGATTTCAGAGAACAGAACAACATTAATATTAAACAATTTAAATTAAATTATCCTCATTCTGACTAACAATATAGACAAAATCTTCCATTTGATTACAAAATGAACAGAAATGTGTAATTTGTTTCTGGATTTGTCATGCCCTATTTTAATGAATAATGTAGGATCTTAGCACTAGTAATACAGAAATACACTGTAATACATTGAATCATTGCAAATTTGAATAGGGCTCTCTGTGCAGGTGCAATATCAGATGTGATCATTGGGGCCTTGCTTTGATACATAATAGGAACATCAAGTAATGAAGGTAGAAAAAGAGGTTGACATGCACAAAAGGTTATGAATCTGTTTGGTACTCCAATATATGCATCTTGTCAGTTCTCCTTTAAAGGTTAATTTTAGGATGACCATATTTCCCTATGCTGAATACGGGACAACTGGTAAAATTACTTATATTCAAACAAATTCAATGGCAATCGTATAAACATTCAAATTAGCATCAAGTTGACTGAGCCCGTTAAAAAGAAATACTGCGTAGTTGGATTCTTTGTATTTACCTTCTTACCTTTAAGGCTTTAGAGTTCACACGGGGAGGGGTGACACACACACCTCTACCCTCCCCCCTTTCCCCCTCCCCCTACACACAGAGAAGGCGGGGTGACGCACACACTCCCGTACACCTATCTCACACAGTGGGGGTGACCGACCGACCCTCCCCTCCCTGCCCGGCGCTCTTCAACCTCCATGCTTGGCTGGGCCCCCGGGATGGACCCACCTCTCCTGATACCTAGCACCGCGTCTTCCCGAGACAACTCATGAGGGAGGCATGCAGGGTCACATGCCTCCCCATCCCAGATTTCTGCCAGGGTTCACACCAGAATGTGGCCAGCAGCAACCTTTTGGCACTGTGCGGGAGGGAAGGGATGGGAGCTGCTTCCAGCCACAGGGCAGAAGGAGGGGGGGTACCGGGAGGAAGTGGTTAAGCCCTAAGGATGCATTGTGCACCAAGGCCCAGAAAACCTGACTGCAGGGGCTTCAGCGAACCCAGCCAGAGAGGTGGCTCAGCAGAGGAGGGTGCCTAGGGGATGGAGCAGTCCCGTGCTCCCTGAGGGCAGGACCCAGAGGGAGGGGTGGGCGAAGAGGGTGCTAAGCACCTGCCCTGGGAGATACCGTGGAACCTGCAGGTTCGGGGCATGAACAGGCTAGAAATCGCTTCCCCCCACCACTCTAGAGCTTAGCTGAGAGGCTTCCCCGTGCCAACACTGTGCGGGGGCTTTGGCACATATAGGGATCGGCTCCTCCTGGCCAGCACTCCGGGCCAGAGGGTCTTGGGTTTTCCTGGGGTGCCTGCCCAGCCAGAGGTAGTGGGGGAAGGAAGGAGCCTGCTGGCCAGGCTGTTGGTGAGCTGAGCACTCCGACCAGGGGCTGGTTCTCTGCACAGTGCTGGGAGCGCCCCACTGGGGGGGGGGGTGGATATGGAGGAGCAGTAGGGCTGGGGGAGTGAAGGGGCAAAGTAAGGAGAGGACAGCAAGAGGGGAAGCACGTAAAGGGCTAATGGGTGGGCAGCAGAGGTGACACGTAACCGGCCACTGCTGGCGCCTGCCTGCACTCCCCCAGCCCTACTGCTCTATCAAGCAATTGTTGGAGTGCAGAAAATGTAAAGATGTGGGATATTAGGAGGGATTTGGATGAGTACAGGCAGATTGTGTGGCATTAGGAATCAGGGATGACATTCCAGGCTACAATTTTTTGGGGAAGGGGACAAGTGGAGGGTTGTATCATGTCAAAAACATGATATGATGCTGCATTTATTTTGTTTCATTGGACAAGTCAACAAGAGTTAAAGGCAACTTGACAGAAAGTTATTTTATATTGTCAACTACTATGTTTCTTGTACCTTCCTCTGAAGCATCAGCTATTGATCACTGTCACAGACAGGATACTGAATTAGATATCCCAGGGATCTGATCTAGTATACATTCCTATATTCCTGGTCTTAACATCTGGGATGCCCAAAGTCCTCTCTAAGTCCTTGTAAATTTCAGAGTGGATGGTAGCAACTCTACCCAATAGTGATTCCAGCAACCTGTGGACCACAAGAGTCCTGGTTTGATTTTTGGCTGTGATAACAGAGAGCACACTAGACTCCAGATGGATGGGGGATTTTGTCAGCTGGCCAAAGGGACCCTAGTCCAAACATGGCCCCTGTCCCGAATTCTCTGGGATTACCATGGTCTAAGCACGGCTTGCATATAACACAGCTTCATGGTCTTCACATTGTGCTCTGCCCAACAAGACATTGTCATGTCAACCTAGAATTTTACAGGCTTGGGGCACCTCGCCACCACAAGGGGATGCTAGTGGTGAGGGGCTCTGGTGGCAACAGGGGGGGCATTGTGAGAGGGCACTGACAACAATAGGGGGCTATCGCTGGTGGTGGGGAGTGTCGCGAAGGGGTATCACTGGCATCAAGGGGGTGCTGCTGGAGTCAAGGGGGGCATTGTGAGAGGGCACTGGTGTTGAAGAGGGGCCTCGGAGGCATCAAGGGGCAGTGCTGCTAGCATTGTTGGCATTGAACAGGGCATTGTGAGGGGCACTGGTGTTGTGGGGTGCATTGCTGGTGTCAAGGAGGACTGGTGCGAGGGGTCACTGGCATCACAAGGGCCTGTCACAAGGAAGTACTTGTCTCGAGAGGGCATTGCTAGCATTGAGAGAGGGCATCATGAGGGGATACTGACATCAGGGTGTGTTGCGGATATTGAGGAGGCATTGGAGAGGGAGTGTCGCTGGCATTGAGGGGTGCATTGCGGGGGACTGATGCAAGGGGGTGCTCGCCTAGGGGTAGGGCATCATGATGGGATATTTGGATTTGAGGGGTCATCATGATGGGGTGCTGGGCATGGGGGTGTTGCTTACATCAAGAGGGACATTGTGAGGGGGCACTGGCATTGAGGGAGTCAATGGTGGCATTGAGTGGGGTGTTGTGAGGCAATGCTGGAGTCGGGGGCATCAGGAAGTGTTGTGATGCTGGTGTCAGAGGTGTTGCTAGTGTTGAGGGGCTCCTTGTAAGGAGACACTAGTGTCAGGGGGTATTGTAAGGAGGTGCTGATATAGGGGGGTGTTGCTGGCATTGGGAATGTCAGAAGGTGCTGGCATCAGGGGGCATTGCTGGCAAGGAGGGGGAGCATTGTGAGGAGCTGCTGGCATCGGGAAGACGTCACTGGCACTGGGGGATGTCGTGAGGAGGTGTTGGCATCAGGGTGTCATTGCTGGCATCAGGGGTCATCATGAGGAAATACTGGCACCAGGGGTCATCGCCACCATCAAGGGGGCATCGCGGGCAGTGCTGGCATCGGGTGGTGTCACTGGCATCGAGGGGGATATATGTGGTGTTACTGGTGTTAAAGGGGTGTTGTGAGGTTGTGCTGGTATTGGAGATTGTTGCTGGCATAAGGGGCCGTGTGAGGAGGCGCTAGTATGGGGGGGTCGCTACCAAGAGGGGGCATCTTGAGGAGTTGCTGGCATCAGAGGGGCAGTGTGAGGAAGCGCTGGCATTGGGGGATGTTGCTGGCATTGCAGGACACAGTGAGGAGGAGCTGGCATCAGGGCATTGCTGGCATCAGGCACTGGATTTAGAGGGCATCACTGGCACTGGGGGTGTCACTAGCTCTGGGGCATTGTGAGGACATGGGGCATGCTGGCATCAGGGGCACATTGTGAGGAGGTGCTGGCATTAGTAGGGCATCACTGGCATTGGGGGGATGTAGTGAGGAGATGCTGACATTGGGGCATTACTGGCATTGGGAGGTGATGTTAGCATTAGAGAGCATTGCTGGCATTGGGGGGTGTCACTGGGATTAGGGGGTGTCGCTGGCATAGAGGGCACTGGTGTGGGGGGAGTGTCATAAGGAGGTGTTGGCATCAGGTTGTCACTGGCATTGGGGGCATTGCTGGCATGGAGGGGGAGCATCGTGAGGAGGTGCTGGTGTCAGGGGCATCACTGGCAATGGGGGCATCGCTGGCATGGAGGGGGAGGGTCATGAGGAGGTGCTGGTGTCGGGGGCATCACTGGCAATGGGGGCATCACTGGCAATGGGGGCATCACTGGCATGGAGGGGGAGCGTCATGGTGAGGGGCGGGAGTCGGGGGTGTCACTAGCATTGGGGGGCTCAGTGTCGCCATGGCAGCAGTGGGATGCTGGCAGGGAGAGGGGGGTGTCTAACGAACTGGGGGGGGGGGGGGGGGGCCGC